>JAEPRC010000227.1:0-57755 GCA_016758945.1 Mucor plumbeus
ATCAATCCAGCTAAACCAGGTACACCTCTACCTAATACAGTTAACAAACGCAAAATAAATCGTCGTCGAAAGCACGCAGGATCTACTGTAAATCGTCGACATCCTGACATAAAACCTAATTCTAGAAAACGATATATTTATTAGATTCTAGCCACAATCTTTACAAGATTTGTATTTTGTTAAAGAATATTCTCGAATTGCAAGAAAAACCACCGCAGTTGTGTGTTACTCTTCATGGGGAGGAGGGGTTTAGTTTACTTCAAATCCAGAGGGTTAGTATTATATGCTATTTTCGTTTACGAACTAGTGATTCACAAATAGCAAATGCATTGGTATCAGCTTACCTACTAAAAAGGGTATAGATAGATAGTAACATAAAATTTAAGATATTTCCAATGCAACACTTTGTATGTATACTAAAAGTCTTGTAGATTGAATATAATGATAGTACCTCGAAAAGTACCGTAAATTAATGCAACACGTTTTCAAAATCAACACGCTTGTTTTAGGACACAGACAAGCATGAGCAAGTTCTCACTTTTGAGCAGAATTAAAATCGTCTCAAGTTTTTAGATAGACATCTAAATTTTAGGTACCTGCACTTCTAATAATGCGGAGGATGCCGTTTTTCAATAGAATGATTTTTGTGGGCTATCCGATTACAAATTGCAAAAATAATTGAAGAATATGGAGCTGATATACGAACCATTGAAAGTGGAAACTGAGAAATTAGATACACAAGCCGCTATAGATTAGTTTAGAAAGATGTACTTGAGTATTCTACGATTAGTTTGGGGAAATCATATTTCTATCCATATCTGTGTTTTGATCCAAGAAAATGTTTTTACTTAATTTTTTTTTTTTTTTGCACTATACCCCTATTTAACGGCAAGATGGCAAGTGATCTGCTTTATAAAAAAAAATCAACAAAACTCTTTGTCGGTTAAAAATTATAATAAATAGACAGTACTGATATATTAAAATTTACATATTTTTATTTTTATGCGCAATATGTAGAATGAATATGAGCTTTGCAGTGCTTGCCACTTTGGATCGAGATTTTTAACATTTTAGCAAATAAGCCATATTAAATAAAGTTTTTTTCTTTTTTCTTTTTTTGCACTTAACAAACGCATCCAACTGCAAGCTACTCTGTATTTTTTGTTTCAGCAAAAAGTGTTGATTTTTCGCATATATAATTGAAATAATAGTTCATCTTACACCTTGAAACCTACCATAACTGAGTCCCAAAAACAATTTGTTGATAACAAATCGATCCAAAAATGATTCAAAAAACAAAATTGTCTATGGCTCAGGATTTGAAAAGTATATTGGACTAGTCAATTAAATGACTTTTGTACAGCTTTAAATTCCATATCCACTTAATTGCAAGTTAGATAAATGTTTTACATTAAATTTTGCATAAAATGCAATTGAAATTTTGGAGGATTTTCGAAAATCTGTACCACTTTTCATAAACATATTCCAAATTTAAATAAACTATGTGATATTCAGCAAAATTTCTATCGATTGAGCTATTGATGAACTCTTTTGCTTCATTTTCCGTAGAGAAACGAAATTTTTACCAACTCTTTTTTCAAACTCAACGATTATACTGATCATTTTTTTGAAACAAAACCGAGGATATTCATTTTTTACGAATTTTTGAGGATATCTCTACGAAAAATTAATACATTAAAAAAAGATTAACTGAACCTGGTAAAGCTCACTGAGTTTTACAACAGGAATAAAAAACAACTGCTGCCCAATTTAACGAATATTCTGAAATCTACTATAAAAATTTCAAAAAAAAAGAAAAAAGTGCATGAAATTTTTCCATACTTAAATATATTATAAAACGCTACAAAACAAAAAAATTTAATCTTCAAAAAGTGTTGATATATTTTGATTTTTTGCAAAGATATGAAAGCTTAAAATTTTAATTTTATCAGTTAAATAGTGAAATACATGTAAAATCTAAACATCATTAGCGCCGAAAATGTTATACCAACAGCAAAAGTTAGGATATTCCCGAATACTTGTTTTTGGATTTCAGTTGATTATTTCAGGTACGTTAGCCTACGAGTTTCCTCAGGGTTATTTAGTAAGAAAAAAAAAGTAGAGCAGGGATGAAAAAATGGACCTAGTTTTTAAGAAAAAGCAACAGATTTTACGCATTTTTGAGCCTTTCGTAAAATATAAAATAAAATCAGGAACAGGTAGCATGATGCAACAATTTTATATATATTCTCTACAGTTTAAGGCTTATTATAGAACTAGTTTGCTACGAATTATCTATGGATAAGGTAACGCGCTCTGATTTTTAATTTTGAGAGCCACATTGAAAATTGACTTTTCAAAAAAATAACGTTCCTAGAATTATTAATTTCCAAAAATACACAAATTTTATTGTATGTATAGAGTGTTACTTTTGCATAAAATCTACATGTTCACTTCTAAACAAATTTAAGTTGAAACTATGGAGCACATTGGCAAGCACCTACTGGCAAACTTTATAGTTTTTACTCAATAAAAAAACTTATCTTCCAGTGTATGTTTCATTTATTAAACTTTGATTTCAGCAATTATAATCTTTGGTAATTGACATTATATACTAGTAGAAGCGATATACATGCAGTACATGCTTATTTTGCAGATGAATCTTGGATTCTTATTAAATGTGAATGTATATAATTTGGGCAAATTTTCGGCACATTTGCTACTTGAATTGTACAACAAGAATATCCCTTGTGTAAAGTGCTACATTCAGCTGATCGAGCACTCATACTTAGGGTATTTAAGAAGGGAGTTTCCGTAGTGCTAAATTTCTCAAACATTAGTATATGATATATTTATGTGAAAAATATGCATATATAAGTGCTTCATATTTTGATGGGTATGTCCAAACAGCTGTTCAACGTATTGGTTGAGCTAATGCGTACTAAAAGATTAAACAGCTTTTAGCAAATTGTGTCGTCAAAACGTGAGCACAGGTAAATATACAACGCAGACCAACATGCCTCTTAAAGATATTCTTTGTGCAACTATAAACATAGGGATCTCGGCAACCATAATAATGATAATAATAATAATAATAATAATAGTAATAATAGATTCATATAAACTTAATAATAACGTTATTATTGAAACAGTGTAATCTCAGTGACAAATGAATCATAAATACCTCAATCTATCATTGTAGTAATATAATTTAAAAGCTTAGAGCAACTTTAATGAAATTGGTGCCCATGAAAGGTTTCAGCTCTTGTACTGTAGATTAGATTGATTAGACATTTTTGGTAGTAAAAAAATGATTACCCCCAGACTTTGTAAGTGTTTGTATACCATAAGTGACAATACCCTTCTTTTTCATAGTTTCTTAAATAGAAATTACCTCATGATAAAATATGGTTACCCAAACAAATTCAATATGAGATCACGCGTAATAAAAGGTTTAGATTAACCCGATTTTAATTATAAAAATTTCTGATTGGGATGATTGATAGAAGATGAGTTGAGAGGATAAGACTAGATCAAGACATTTTATGTAAACGTAAACGTGATCAAAGGCAGAATCAAAGAGTGGCAAAGAGAGAAAATCATATGCTACATATTAAAACTTACCGATGCAATCCGGCCATAATAATTTACCTTGATCATTTTTATATTATGTATTTGGGAACCCCCATCATCATAAACCATCTTCTTATTCTAATTGTACTCCCCTCAGTTAACCCGTGACAAAATTTACAAGTATAAATACGTATTATAAAGTGAATTGTTTTCTTCACTTTCTTTTTTTTTTCTTCAATTTGCTCAAATTTACATGTTATCAGGTTCTTCTCTTACAGCTGAAAAGGTAGCACATTATCTACCTTTATCGGGTCAGTTACCCGAAATTCAGGGACGTATTATAAATGTAACACACCAAATTCCATACAACATTTTACGTTCACATCAACAAAACCTTAGACAAGATCAATTCCCTATATCGCCTCCAAGATCTCCACATCATTCAGATATTCCAATTGTCGAACCTATTACCAAATCAACAGTAGAAGACTGTAAAGCTGATCCAGTTGCAGCTGCTCCTATTTCCAAATTGGCTCGCCATCACAAAAGAGGTGTTACTTTACGTATGAAGTTCCATGCAGCTGACTGGACTGTAGTTGAAAGAAGAGGCCATCAAGCTTTATATGCTGGTATACAAAGCCTAAGTAAAGATAATGAAACACTTCATATTGGTTGGACTGGCCCTATTCGAGAGCAAGGTACTCGAAATAAGATTACAACAGATAAATTAGCTATTGAAGACAAAGTAAAACTTCAATCACTTTTGTGGGAAACTGGTCATATTGTCCCTATTTTTTTAGATAAAAATAAATCCCATGGTCATTACGAAGGATATTGTAAACAAGGTACGTTATTTTGATAAACAAAAAGAATATGACCTCATTATCTTATTTGTGTGTACAGTTTTGTGGCCTGTGTTTCATTATTTAGTTCAAACTTCATCTGGTGATAGTAGAGCTGAAAAGCGTCATTGGGATGATTATGTAGCTGTAAACCGTCAATTTGCAGATACAGTTATTGACAGATATCAGAAAAATGATATTAGTAGGTTCATTTGTTTTGTTGTTTAACAGATTAAATACTGACTGAATTTCATAAGTTTTTATTAATGATTACCATTTATTACTGGTACCTGAAATGATCCGTGAGAAACTTCCTGATGCTGCTATTGGCATCTTTATTCATGCTACATTTCCAAGCTCTGAAATCTTTCGTTGTTTACAAAGTAATAATAACCTTAATATTATTTATATGCACCCAAAAATTTAACCTTTTATATTATTCCATTTGAATATTATACAGCTCGAAATAAAATTCTTCAGGGTATGCTAGGTGCAAATCTAATTGGGTTTCAAGTAAGCTGACAATAACAACATTGGAAATAACAAATACTAAATAAATATAGACTTATTCTTATGCAAGACATTTTATTTCATCTTGTACTCGGGTGCTTGGTTGTGAAACAACTCAAGTTGGTGTAAGCTATAATGGAACCATGATTTCTGTAGGGGCATTTCCTATAGGTGTCGATTGTAATCGAGTAGCACAATTTTGTAAACAACCAGGCGTTCAGCCTAAGTTGGACGCAATTCGTGACATGTATGCTGGCAAAAAGATTATAGTTGGTCGTGATAAGCTTGATAGTACCAAGGGCATATTACAAAAGTTGCATGCATTTGAGAAATTCTTGAAAGATTATCCTGAATGGCGTAACAATGTTGTTTTGATCCAAGTAGCTACTCCAACTCATGGTGATCATTCAAAATTAGAAGCAAAAATCTCTGAGGCAGTAAGTCATATAAATAGTGAATTTGGTAGTATTGCATTCGTACCATGTCATTACTATCATCAAGATATCGATCGTGATGAATATTATGCTTTGTTATCGGTTGCTGATCTTGCCCTGATTACGTGTAGTCGAGATGGTATGAATACAACTTCGTATGAGTATGTTCTTTGCCAGCATGATAAACCAGAACATGGCCCATTGATTCTTTCAGAATTTACTGGTACTGCTGGTTCATTAAGTGCTGCTATTTTAGTGAATCCTTATGATTTAGCTGGTGTAGCAAGATCAATAGACGATGCTTTGACCATGTCTACAGAAGAAAGAACCACACGCCACGACAAACTTTACAATCATGTTACTAGCCACACTGCAGATTTTTGGGCTCATTCATTTATCAAACAATTAGTGAGTGTAAGTGAGCAGCAGGATCTCCAGTCTCATGCAACGCCCAAGTTGGATATGCAAAAGCTTGTTGTTGATTACAAGTCAGCAAAGAAAAGAATTATGTTTTTTGATTATGATGTAAGATTATTGCTTAATGAAAAAGTGCTTAATTTTGCTAACTTGTTTCAAAAATAGGGTACATTAACTCCCATCGTATCTGTACCATCTGATGCTAAACCAGCACCTGATATGCTGAAAGCCCTTCAAATTTTATGTAATGATCCCAAAAACATTATTTGGGTTGTATCTGGTAGAGATCAAGCTGTACTGGATACTTGGTTAGGGAGTAACATTACAAACATTGGGCTCAGTGCAGAGCATGGATGCTATTTGAAAGAAGTAGGATCTAATGAATGGAAAAGCATTGTTGATGTAATGGATATGAGTTGGAGGCCGGATGTAGAAGAAATATTTGGTTATTATACAGAGCGTACTCAAGGTAGCTTTGTAGAGCATAAAAAATCGTCAATTACATGGCACTATAGAATGGCAGATGCAGAATACGGGTGAGACAATAATTATGCATCGATTAACGGCTTTAATACATACTAATTCGTTTTTCTATCTAGTGCTTTCCAAGCTAAAGAATGCCAAAACCATTTGGAAAATGCTATTGTGTCAAAATATCCCGTCGAAATTCTTGTTGGTAAAAAGAACCTGGAAGTTAGACCCATGTCAGTGAACAAAGGAGAAATTGTAAAGCGTATTTTATCAAAAAATTCAGATACAAACTTGGTCATATGTGCTGGTGACGATAAAACTGATGAAGATATGTTTAGAGCTTTGAGTTCAGCACATTTCCAACAAAAGCAAGCTTCTTCTCCTTCTGCATTGAGAATATCATCGCCCACTATTTCTCCAAAGAGCACAGTTACTCCACATGTCATTTGGCAAGAACAAGATTCGAGTTTATACTCTATTACTGTTGGCCCATCAGAAAAGAAAACTCATGCAAATTGGCATGTAAATACGCCACAACAAATTATCCAGGTACTAGAAACATTAGCTGCTTTGGAATAACTGATCAGCACATCTTATAAAAATGGTAGTTATAATTTTGTTTTTAATAAAGTCTATTCCTTTTAAGAATTCCAAACCACTACTTCTTTTGTAAATTTTTGTTTTATGCATCTAATTTTGAAAGAATTTTAAGTAAGCTCTGAACCAAGTAGCTTTATTTGTAAATTTTTGTAAAAATTATTAAGGCATAAGCTATTCCTTGGCATTTCTATAACTTAACCAAGCATACTAACAGCACAATTACAAAAATTGCATACATTTTCAGTACGCCTGGAAAGTTGGACATCTTAAACAAAGATATTCTATAAGGCTCATAGAAAAAAAAATATCTACACATATTTCAAATGTTAGAAACCATAATGCATTAATTTTCGCCAAAAATCCTATTACTGAAAGCATATAAAATCTCTTGAAACATGAATTATATCAATGTTTTTCTTTTGGAGGAGATCCAAATTAGAAAAGAAGAAAGTGGGGGTGAATACAGTAATGAACTACCATTTAAATCAAAAATCTCTATTAGGTCCCTCCTTCAATATAGATATAAACGATTTTCTTGATATAATATGCAAATTGAGAAGCTGCTGATATTGTTTACTCTATCAAGTATTGCAATATTAAAGTTTTTAGGTAGTTTCTCAATTAAATTAATATGATGAAAGTAAATTTAATACATCTTCAATAGTTCTTGCAGAGGATATCGCAACTACTTTATATCCATATATCTATACTAATCTATATAATTGGCCCTGCGTACGCTTACTGAATGCAACAGGGACCATAGGCTGTCATTGTAAATATTTAAAAACTTTCAAATACGCGTATATACTAATTCAAGCTTTTTTGTATAACAGCATTACAAAAGAAAAGTGGAATTTTATACCAAATAAATACACAAGATGATATCAGTAATTTTATATCTAGCAAACCAAATGGAGATTATGCACTTGTCCTTCCCTATTATCTATTAACTAGAGCAAATATTGATTCGCTTGCAACAACCAAGAAAGTTACAGGCCTCGTTATTTTATTATCAAACTCTACAAATCAACCACAATCGCTCACATCACCAGACTCGACATGTCCAAATTGTGAATTTGGATTATATGCTAATGATGCTAATAGATATGAATGGAATCCTCAGGCACAAAACTTGATTGAAGAAACATTTGATTTTCCAATATTTGCTATTCGACCAGAAAGTACAGCGTCTCAAAAAGCTTATGATTATATTACAACAGTGAGTAGATGAAAGAAATTGGAGCCAAATTAATATTGATTTAGTACTTATTTACAGAGTATATCATACAATGTTGCTAATGAATATAAAAATTATCCTTTGAAAGCAATGGATTTCGATTTGTTCATGTGGGCAGCTGTTAATTCTGAAACTTGTCTTCGTAGAGGATGGTGTCAAGCAGTAGGTGGTATGTCTGTTTATTCTACTCCTTCACTTGAAATTTCTCCTGATGATAAAAAACCAATTGTTATCGTTTCTGCCAGCATTGATAGTCGTTCATTATTTCATGATTTAACAGTGGGTGCATCAAATGATATTTCTGGTATGATTACTGTATTAGCGATTGCTGATGCATTAAGTAGAGTAAGTAGTATATCATTAAATAATGCACTTACTATAGCAACTATTATCAATTATTAGGCACCAACTTCAGTAGATAAATTGCCAAAACATATTTTATACACATTATTTACTGCTGAATCATGGGGATTGGCTGGATCACAACGATTTGTAAAAGATATTTCAACACCTTTTGTATGTACAAATGCAACTAGAGCAACAGCTTGTCCATATACTAATGCACCATGTACATTTCCTTGCGTAAGAAACACGTATTTTCAAAATATCAATTTTGATAACATTGAATCTATATTCGAATTTCAATCAGTTTCTGGTATCAACTCCAATTATACTGATGGGTATTATGTCCATGTGGACGATGCTAAACAATCACAGCCTCTTATCACTGCATTACAGCCATATACCAATATTAAAACGGCTTCGATAGATGGTGTTGATCGTAAATTACCGCCTAGTAGTGCCATGAGTTTTTTACAGAAAAGAAGAGATATTCAAGCTGCTGTTATTACAGATTATCAAAAAAACCTCGGAAGCTATTACAATAGTGATATGGATGATGCATTGGATATCACAAAAGCTACAGATAGTATCTGCGGATTAGTCAATTCAACTGCAAATGCAATTTACAATCAAGCATCAAATGGAAATTTAACAAACCAAATCACTGCAAATTGTACCTTAATTTCTTCCATGCTTGAATGTTTAATTTCTAACTTTTCATGCCCATTCATGCAAAATTATTTTAATGGTAAATTATTTGTATACAGGTCAATATTGCATACAAATTTAACAATTTTATAGTTACTGCTGTATCAAGAATTACTCATTACTCATCTGTTTATTCCTTTGAAAACCCTCAACCACAACTTTTACAGCGATTCGCATTTAGTTTTTTGAGTGGAGTAACAGGGAAACAAAGAGCTGCAGACAATGGGCAGCCTGTGCAATGCCAAACTATCAAAGACTGTGCTTCAAATGAGTATTGCATCAAACAGCAATGTACCACTTCGCTTACAACGTATCATGAAGCTTATGGTACTGGATTACAATACGATGAAAGCACTGGTTTTGTTAAAGTGGTAGATCCATCAAAAGGTACATGGACGGAAAGCACGTAAGTAGATTACCGAGCATATACACGCTTCAATACTAATATCTGTAAATTAGATGGGATTCGCCTGCTATGCGTATCTTTTATATCACATCAAAATCACATCAAGTGGTAGAATTTGTAATTGGATTATTATGGATGCTGGCTAGTTTTGCTATTGTTTTATTTGTTAAAAAATACCTTAAAAAGACATTAAAGACTGAATAAATAAAAACTGTATAAAAAATGATGAGGGTTATATAATGATCTTGGTATGAATTTCTTTGTAAATGTCTGTTTTGGTAATGTTTGTTTCTATCAATTAATGTTAATTGAGAAAATAAATAGCTAGTTTTTAAATGTTACCTTTTGGATTTGCATCACTTTTATTGGTTTTATTGATCGAGCTTGAAGACCCATCACTATTTGTTTGCTTTAAACGTTTATTTGGAGAAGATTCACCAACTGATTCATCAAATACGAGTAAAGAAGATGTGGAGCTTGTCCATACTGAATACATGGATTCAATGGATAATCCTCTAAATAAAGTAGGAGGTGCAATAATCGGTGAAGATGTTTGTTCTTCTTGCTCGTCAGCGCAGCCATTTTCAGGCGACAAAGGGTGTTGAGGATTAATAGTAGCATCATCCCATTCTAAACTGCTTGGTTCTTCTAAGCTTGGTGCTTCAAAGCTACTGCATTGCTCCAAACTGCCAGGTTGTTTCAATTCCTTTGATGACTTATTTAAATTCTCGGGCTGGTCAAGAGGCGAATCTGGCATAAATACTGACCAATCTCCATCATCAATATCATCATTAAATAGACGAGATAATGATACACTAGGCAACAATGCAGGTGGCAATTCAGTTGATTTGTTGTTTTCATTTGTTACGGTTGAATTCGATTCTTTAGTAACATTATTATTGTCATTTTCAACAATTGCAACAGAATCTTTAGCGCTGGCTTCTTTAACTGGCGAAGATGTTGAAGATGTGATCGTCCATTTAGCTTGATCTGATTCTTTTGAAGACATGGCAGTTGAATTTGGGGCTAAATGAAATTTAGGACTAACAACTAATAAATGAAGCAGACTTTCCTATACAACAGCTCGTTCATTAATACAATTACGATAAAACTGGTTTCCTTCTTGTATTGAATACCTTTTCAATTGGCTTGTTGTAAATCTTTTTCAATTCAGCCATGATTTCTTTTGTATCTAAATGTGTATAATCCTCGAAAAGTGATCTAATTGAAGATTCTAATTCATGATCCACTCCGATATCATTATGATCGTTAGGTGTAGTTATTTCTGAATCTGTTCCATCATCTCCTCGTTGACTAGGATATTTAGGTTGAATAAAATTATCAGGTAAAATAAAGACAAATATTGTATCATTGATTTCAATTAATGAACTAGTTTTTAACACTGTTGGTTTATCTCGAGGCTTTTTCTCAATGTGATTAATTTTGACACCATTTCTTCCATAAACATAAAGCTCCCATCTTTCTCTTCTAGCACTAAATCGAATCTCACAGTGTCTCCTAGAAACCAGATTTGAACCCTCAAAATCTACATGTACAATTTGGTCTTTTCGCGTACGTTTTTGGCCTGGATTTGCAGTGCCAGATCTACCTAAAACTATGCGAGGTTCACTGATATAGCAGGTCCAGTCAGAACCTGCTAATCGAGGGTAAAGATGTGCTGTATTTGGAGGTACTGACGGTGTGTTAACCTTGACTGTATGAGCTGATTCTGTTAATAGATGAAAACCTTTCGATAGTTCTGAATCATTAAACTGTTTTGATAGAATGTTAATATTATATTAAATACACATCAATATTGTTTAAAGCATACTGATTGATTAGTCGGCTTTGACATTATTCAAGCAAGAAAGAAATTGGTTATTTATTATAAATGCGACATAAATAAAGTTTTTATCATGTTTGGAAATTAAGGACTTTATTGGTTGATTCCTTTAGGTATTTTAGTTGTATAAATTTATGCTTTCATGGGCCCTTCTGCAGCAACTGGTAAACCAAATTCATCGAGTTTAACATCCTGTTGCTGTAGTAATTTATTAGACATTTATTCGTTTTAAAACTATATGTATTTACCAATTTAGGGTCTGTTTCAGCTGTCTTGGGAAGATCAAGTTCATCTTCTTGCAAATATGAAGGTATTTCTTCGTCCTCAAATTCTAATTCATCACCGAGCGCATCCAATTCTATTGAAACATGTTAGTTACATAGTTTATATATTCATCACATCATCTCCAACTAACCTGCTTCCAGATCATCTTCATCAATATCATCAGGTAGATTATAGGATCTACCTAATGTCTCTTGAACCTCATTTGCTTGTTCCATCAAATCCTCCATTTCATCTTGTAATTGCTAAATATTAATGTTAATATATATATATATACATATATATGCATAATTCGAATTCTTGTAAATTTACATCAATCTTGTCCAAATTAACGTTTTTATATTGTTTCTTCATTTCCTTATTCGCAGTTTGCATAGCATCCACTGTAGCCATTACATTACGTAAATTCTCTGTCGTCATTTGTGCTTGTTCCATATTAAAAGATTGCTGTTGTAAATTATCACGTTGAGCTTCATAACTAATTCAAAGAATTAGTATCCTTTTCGTGGATCAGTGTTTATTTATAACTTACAGTTTCTTTTGCTTTAAAACTCGGATAGCTTTTTGTTGTACAGTTTTCTATAAACAAATACTTTCAACAAACAAGGTTCGTAATGAATCATCTTTTTGAAGGTTTACCTTTGCTGGACCGTCTCTCATTTTCTTCAACTGGTCTCTATATCTTGTAAGTTCAGCATCAAGTTTCTTTACTTTAACTTCGACTGCGTCGACTCGAACGTCAGTCTACATAATATACAAATATCAATAAACATGTAATGCGCAAACGGAAATTATTTACATTTGATATAGCATCGTTTAATGTGGGTTTGGGGATTTTCTTTCCAGAACCAAAAAGTCTGTTCATTTTTGTTTGTTTAATTAGAAATAACTAGGGGCAAAATAAGAAAAAGAAAGAAGGAAAGGCGTTGCTTGATATTCGGCCAAGAAAAATGAGCTTCTTTTCGTACGCTTTTTAGTGTACTAAATACACCCCTTCGTAGCATTTGCAAATCATTTTGATTTCAATACATGCACATGACATGTCATTAAATGAGTAAACTATACTGGGTATCAGATGATTGTCATACAACAAAAGGTATATATTTGAATACTTTGGCAAAGGTTTCAGATGAATAATGTTCACATCGTTTTGCATATGTGAAAGATGCTCTAAAATTGATTTTTTTTAAGATTTAATAAAGCCGCATCAAAGTCAAACCATATCATGCAATGCAGAAAAACACTACTACAGCGGTTAACTGAAATGAATGCTAACTCTCTCTTAATAACCCTTTAGAAGTCAAATAATCAACTCAAGAATTTTAGTCAATCTTTTGAAAAAAGCGCACAAGCAATTTTCTGCTAAATTTATGCCCCTACTTCTCATATCAAGAGCAAGTTTTAAACACCTGGTGAACCAACTGAGATCAGACTCTTAACTAATTCGAAAATAAACAGCGCTTTATGCTACCTGTTCCTGAGAATATTTTATATCTCACAAAAAACTATAAAATGTATTGCTTTCCCTTAAAGACTGGGTTCACTCATCCTGAATTCTGATTTTCAAAGAAATGAACAAAAATCTTGTTTTCTCTGCGAAAAATATAGTTAAAAGGTTCAGTAATTGCTAGATTGATAGATAATTTTGTCACTTAATATTTCAATAAATTACATTTGAAACATGCTTATAAAAAGTGGCGCGTATCTTCGAAAAATCTTTATAATTTTAATCGCATTTTATTCAAAATTTAATGTAAAACAGTTGTCTAAATTCTATTTAAGCAAATGCAGAATCCAAGACTGTACAAAAATTGTTTAATACTCTAGTTCAAATTGCTTTGCAGTTCATCAGCTGTTACACAATCTTGGTTTTATGATCGTTTTTTGTTCCATTTGTCAAATTAATTTTAGGTCTCGGTTATTATAGCTTTTAAGCTGTAATGCAAACTATAATTTGGATTTTTTCCTATAAAAAATCATTATTTTGCACCTAAAAAAATATAAATTATACCTTTTATCTACGGCTAGGTTTCAAATCCCAAAATTAGTGCCTCATATTATGGTTCTAAAATTCTTAATCAGTTTTACGGTCAGTGTTAGTTTAATCTTAGGACAATATCCTTGTATTTTGCCAATGAAACCTTTCATTTCAGAACAAATATCAATACCCGTAGAGAGGAAGGGCATATTTTTTTCTAAGATTAGACTCAATAGCAACCAATAGAACTCTAAAATCTTTTAAAACCTATTTAAACCTACTTTTTACAACTGTGGTTAAGGCACATTATGATCTTCATTTCATCTGATAACAGATAAAAAGAGAAGCCTAATATTGAATTAACAATTACTGTTATAGAAATCTAAATTGTCACTAAAATAATATTTCTACAAACAATATATATAGAGTTAAGCAATAGCTTAAATTGTATATGGAATTTCCTATGAACAAAAATGTGTATATATTATTATTTGTTGCAGTAAAAAGGGGCTAATTTTATAAAAAAAAAAAAAAAAAAAAAAAAAAAAATTTAAAAGAGATACTGTTTAAATTTTTTTTTATTAAATTATGGATAATTTACAAGAAAATGTTATTTCTACTTCTTTATTTATACCATTTGGTTATCTATATTATTTGGCAGCAGTTGTTCTATCAACTGTCAGTTATTCTGTAATTATGAATATTTTTGTTGAGTTGTTGGGTTCTAGATTTACTTAATCCAGAACCGCCTTCTAATTTGATTTTGACAAGTGGGGTTGTCAAACATGCTTTCAGAACAGCCCTTACTTGTTCTATTTGATTCGCATATATTTTAAGTTTTTTTTTTCATTTGTGATCCAAAATATTATGAATACCCTTGATTATTAATAATCTCTTATTTGAATTGCATAGCATGGTTTCAAATGAGATGGCTTTTAATTTATTATGTGGGGAAATGCTACCTAGTTCAGCGCATTTGTAATGGGCAAATAATATTAAGATTATAGTAGAATGAATGTATATAAGAAAGAACTCAAGGTCTAAGGGTGAAGTAAAGAGTATTATTCAGCTTTTTTTAAGATAATAAAGGAAACAATATTCTAGTAGACTTATTATAGTTTTATACTTTTTTAAAATAGTTGCAATTATTAAGCCAACTAATTCACAAAAACCTTAAAAGTCGACGATCAAAAGCTCTAACGCGCCGAAGCGCGCATATTAGGATGCTTTTTACAACGTTGCCCTAAATACTGTACCAAAATTTTTTTTAAAGAATAGATTTACTGCATATCGAGCTTATATTGCGGGGCATGAACTATCAAACTCCGTTTTATGCGGACTGTACCTTAAAATATCGAAAAAATTGCCTCAAAATCTACTTTTCAGCTTATAACTCTTCCAATTTTAAAGTAATTTTAAAGAGTAATACTTCAAAGCAGATATATAAAGGAGAAAAATAAATTTAATAAAAATTTCAATTAAACTCATGAACTATTTATAAATTTATTTCCATTAAAAGGGTAAAAAAAACGCAACTTCAATAGACTATAACTCGAGATAGCAACCGTTTAAGCACATAGTTTATAGGCCAAAAATGATTCTTTCATTTAGTTTTATTATATTTTACTATAAAATCAATTTCGA
Organism: Mucor plumbeus; assembly: GCA_016758945.1. Classification (NCBI taxonomy): domain Eukaryota; kingdom Fungi; phylum Mucoromycota; class Mucoromycetes; order Mucorales; family Mucoraceae; genus Mucor; species Mucor plumbeus. The sequence continues at coordinate 15,288 of JAEPRC010000227.1, forward strand.
AAAAATCATCGATTTCTCCTTGTATACCCTCGTCCAAAATTTGACTTTTTCGAAGAAAGCTAATAACTCTATGAAAAATAGCGCTAAAATGACAAATAATGTTTCAAATGATAGGTATTTTTTTGCTTTATTTTTTTGTATTGCTAACTTTAAAGTCTTATTATAAAAGTATGTTTAGAATTACTAAAAACTAATTTTTACGTTTTTGCATTTTTTGCAATATTTTTGGTGACAAAAGTCTTTAACAAATATTTCATTAGGTGTAAAATTAAATTTCGTATTAAGGTTACTTAATAAAGCTAGCCACATTTCTAAACACTTTCGATGTCAATTTTGCATTTTAAAAAATTTAGGATTGTTTTTATCTTTTTTTTCATCATTAGGAAGTTTTTATTTTAAACCACCGCCAGGCCTGGGTTATATGAAAATTCTGAAAAAATGCATGGAAAGTGTTATTTTTTGCAATGCAATGGTATGTAGGGGATGTTTAAACCAGAAATTATAGTAGTTACAAATGGAACGGACGAGCTCGGTGTAAATTGAAACAAGGTGCAGTAAAATGTAGGTTTTCAATTCAAATACTTTAATTGAATTTACAAAAGTTTCTTGTACATTTATGAGGAATAAGGAACTATATTTATTAAATTCAAGGAGAGAAACCCTTTAAACATCTCTGTATTTGTATTTTATATCGTTTTAATTATGCAATGTGTTGCATGACGGTAGTGAATGTTATTAAATCCATAACAATAATTTTTTTTTTGCCGTAGTGGTGTGGTATAGCTACAAATCTTCTATGCATTAATTTTTCTTTCTTACAATAAACAACAAGAGCTAACTACGGCCACAACGCTGGTGATGTCTTAACGTCTCCTTTGTTGGCTCTTTTTGTTTAGTGAATTGTCATATAGCAAATTTTAGTTGTATTCCATGTTAAAATTTATTCTAATTTGTATAAAGTTACCAAAAAACTAAATCCAATTTTTGAACACTTTTTTTATACATTTTTTTGTTCGTTTACTCATATTTCAAATAGCTAGATATATATTTTCTGCATTTCTCTTAAAAATTTGACCATATATATCTGCTGATAGGTTCATACATAGTACATAGCTAATAATATTCCTTGGTAGATATGACCTTGGATAGTAACCAATCGGTGTATTTATAGAGTTCACGGAATCTTGGTAATAATGGTATAATTAGATCCATGTTATGTTGATTGGTCTTACTTTACTGCAGGCTACTATGTAATTGAAGCTCGGTAGAAAGTCTACGCTAGTATATAAATTAGCATATACAATTATAATAGTTTAATGCCTATTTATATCAGCATTACTTTAATTGAGAAACAGATAAAATGGAGATCAAAAATGAATAAATAATATGTACATATTCCACGCTGCGTACTCTTGTTTGAAATAATTAAGAATTTAACCTCTATGAATACTAATTCAAGTAAGCTGTCATTCTACATAGACTTTGATATAAACATATATTGCACGCATTTCTCATAATAGCTTTCATGAGCCACAATTACTTTGGCTTCTCCGAGTTGCCGTAAAAATGAGGAAATGAATTCGCGCACTTTTTTAAATTGTTTTATAGAGGTGATTAATAGACAATAACTAATAAGAAGAGCAGATAGCGCCATTTATGGTACTCACTGGGTTTTACTTATCAATTGTTGAGTATATAATTGATTAAACAAGCTACAAGCTTGCTTATTGCCTTAAAACATATATTGAAATGCTTATATTCATCAAATCGAGGTCTAGCTGTAATGACACACTGCTAATATTTTGTAAAGTTGATTTTTGTTTTTCCGTTTATTGACTTTTCCCAGAGTGTTTAGTTGAGTAACCCCTTGATATGAAATATAGGTCATATTTGTAAGGGGTTTGAGGTCGATTTTGAGCTCTTTTTCGTAGCATTTGGCTAATTTAAGTCTTTAAAAATGATTAGAAAGCCTATAAAAAATTCCTTTAATTATCGCTTTTTGGTCAAAATTTAAGAAATTTCTCAAAACGTTCTAATTTTTTGACAAAAATATATATATATATATATATATATATATATATATATTGAAATGGTACGAATGCCGATGTAGGAATACCTAATGATATATGTTTTTATCATGGATAGACTATCACAACGCAAAATACTTTAATAGACAAAAAGCTTCATTGAATCGCAGTATATGTTTCAAATTCTGCTCAAAAAATTGTTATACTGTAGTATTATCATATACGCAGACATAAAGAAAAAGATTTTAACAACTTGTGGTGCCACCTGTGTGCGCTTTATACAGCTAAATCCCAAACCAGAATTTATATCTAGCAAAAGGCAAAAGGGCGATCACTGCTACCACTGCTACTATTATTAATTAATTAATGAGGACAAAGCCAAAACAAAATTAATAATCAAGGCTCCGCGAATCCCCCAAAATAGATTTTGTCTAGTTGATTCTTTTTTTTTTTTTTTTTCAACCTCTCTCCTCTTTTCTTTCTTCTTCTTTTTACATATTGAAAAAATAAAAATAAAAATGGCTAATGAATCTGTTATTCTTGTCACTGGTGGTTCTGGTCTTGTTGGTCAGGCTGTCAAGTGGGTTATCGAAAATGATACCAGTGAACGTTATGGTAAGAAGGAAAACGAAAAGTGGATTTTTTTAACTTCCAAAGATGGTGATTTGAGGTAAGAAGAGAGATTTATATACAAATGAGGTTTTTTCTCGGTAAGAAACAAAACTTATGTTTTGTTAAAATAAAATAGAAAGGAACAAGATGTCAAGGCCATCTTTGAAAAGTATAAGCCTACTCACGTTATTCATTTGGCTGCTATGGTTGGTGGTTTGTTCAAGAACATGAAGTACAAGCTCGACTTTTTACGTGAAAATATGCTCATGAATGACAACATTTTATGGCAATCAAAGGAATTTAACGTAAGTTGATATAAATAATGTGATAGATTTGGCATACTTATCTAAAAAAGAAATCTCGTAGGTCAAGAAGGTCGTATCTTGTCTTTCTACTTGTATTTTCCCTGATGATACTACCTACCCTATTGATGAAACCATGGTTCATAACGGTCCTCCTCATGATTCCAACTTTGGCTATGCTTACGGAAAGCGTATGATCGACGTTTACAATCAGTATGTTTTTTTTTTTTTTTCTTTTTATCGGGAAAATCAATTTAATAATTTAGAACAATTTGCTCATGTGTAACCTTCGTTTTTTTAGCGCCTACAATGAGCAATATGGCTGTCATTTCACCTCTGTTATCCCTACCAACATTTTTGGCCCCCATGATAACTATGAGCTTGAAGGTTCTCATGTTTTGCCTGGTTTGACTCACAAGTGCTACCTTGCTAAGAGTAAGTGTTTCTAATTTGATTTAATTTAATTATTAATATGTTTTATTCAGAGAACAACACTCCTTTTGTTGTTTGGGGTTCTGGTAAGCCTCTTCGTCAATTCATCTACTCTCGTGATTTGGCTAAGCTCTTTATTTGGACTTTGAGAGAATATGAGGAAATTGATCCTATCATTTTATCCGGTAAGTTTTGATGATCACTGTGATCTAGGAACAAGTTATTTAATAAAGTGTGTTATAGTTGGTGAAAAGGATGAGGTTTCCATCAAGGATGTTGCTGATTCTATTGTCAAGGCTATGGATTTCCAAGGCGAATATGCCGTAAGTATTTAATTTGAGTTTTTTGATATAGCGTGTTCATCAAAATATATTAGTTTGATTCTACCAAGGCTGATGGTCAATACAAGAAGACCGCTAGCAACGAGAAATTGATGAAGTATATCCCTGATTTTGAATTCACACCTTTTGATGTTGGTAAGTTGGCTTAATAATGATTTATTTTATTCTTTGACTATATTAATTCTCATTCAATTTATAGCCATTAAGGAATCAGTTGAGTGGTTCAATGAGAACTATGATACCCTTCGCAAATAGAAGATGCAGAGTTTAATAAAAGCATTTAAATAAAACAAAACATATTTTTTATAAGATTAATGTATTGAATTTTGATTATACAAGTTTTTTGTACATTTCTTTCTTTTGACATCTATTTTTGAGGAAATACTATTCGGAAGTTTGATTTTTTGAAGCCTAATTGTGGCATCACTTTTAAATATAAAGAATTTTGTTGGCCCAAGAACTTGATATAAAAAAGCAAAAAAAAAAAAAAAAAAAAAAAACATATATTAAAATGAAGATAATTATCTAGACTATTCATAAATATTTTTTGTTTGAAGAGAATGATCAATTTAGGTATGAATATGCGCTCGTTTTAAATATTGAGAGCCTACTTGAACACTGTTCGTTTTCTGTTATATTAACGAAAAATACGAAGAGCAAGCCTCTTCTGATTGGTACGTAAATTACACTTTATTCTTATCAGATTGCGCTGCAAGTTATTAATTTATTATATCAATATCTATTACAAAGAAGAAGAAAAAGATGATAAATACTGTTTGACAAAGAAAGAAAATACCTGGTAAAGAAAAGGTAATTTCTTGTTCTGGATCTTATTCTTTTCAAGATGCTCAGCACTTTTTGATCATGATTAGTAGAATATGCATCGGAGATTGCTTCTAAAAGAAAATCAATCCGATTAGATATTTTGCTGCTACATTACAATGAGTATAAATATCCCAATCAATATTATAAATCTTGATAAAAGCCAAGTATCCTAGATCAAAACCTGAATAGTAAGTTTTCTTTTTAACACGATTCCAATTTTTCGGAAGACATCTACCATCATTTTACCATTAGCACTCCGAATGTGGTTCTGCCGTCTGGATACACAAGCATTTTTCCCTATTTTTTTTTTTTTTTTTTTTTTTACGAAACTCATCCACCCTTGAGGGATTTTTTATTTTTATTTGTAAATTCTTTTTTTCTCAAAAAAAAAAGAAAAAAAAATTCCATTGATACAGATGTTAATTAATGGAGAAAAGTGGGCTTGTGGTAAGTTTATTATAATTCTTATAGTAAATTAATTATTAAGTGATTTTAAATTTCATTACAGAGACATGTATTAAAGTAAGCTTATTTGGAATGTTTATTTTTTATTTTTCAAAAACTAGAATTGTTTTATAATATTTTTAGGGGCATCGAGCAACGCATTGTAAACACATAGACCGTAAATTAATATCGATAAAAAAGAAAGGTAGGCCTGCAACGCAATGCAAAAGATGCAGAGAGCTTCGAGTGCTTCGACAACTCCACGTCAAATGCGATTGCGAGGATTCAGGTATAAATTTGTATTCTGGAAATATTTCATGATTATTTATTTTTTTTTGTTAAAAAGGTCTTGGTGCGACAAAGAAGAACAACAACAATAATAACTCTAATATTATCATATCTTCAGGTACATTTTACATGTTGATTTCTTTTTGGATCTATTTTGTTAATATTTTGATTCGATTTTAAAAATCAGTTCCTAAAAAGAAGAAAAAGATTGAATCGTTTCGACCTCTTGCACCAAAAAGTAGTTGTTGTAAATCCTTATCATCGCCATCAACACCTACTCCATCAACGCCTACTCCATCAACACCTACTCCATCAGCGCCTCCTTTACCTGTTACACCAAAGGCCGTCAGCAGTTGTTGTAGTAGTAAAAAATCACAACCATTTCATCTTACTCCACCATTACCACCTATATTAGTTCCAGCAGAAATTGATTCATCACCCCTTACATTACCCTTTGAAACAGTTCCATTACCTAATATTCCACCACCAACATCATGTTGTGGACCACCTTCTAAAAATCAACAGGGCGAAACCATTCGAGTGGTTACATGTCGATGTGGAGATTCATGTGCCTGTATTGGATGTGATGCACATCCTTCGCGGGCAATGAAAGAAGGAAAAAACGATGTTTATATTGGATTTGATACCTCTGTTAATAGTAAAAGACGTCTTTCAATTGCAGCTATTTGCGCAACATCTTCTTCCTCAATAACAAAAACTAACTCACAAACAATACCACCACAACAACAAGCTAATATTGATCATCCAACATCGATTTTAGCTGAAGATGGTACAGTGCTATGTGGATGCGGATGTTCTAGAGCATTCGCAGATTGTTCAGATTGTTTCCGTGAATTATGTGATGGTTACTTTAATTAATTAACCTACTCTTTTATTTGTTGATATTGCTACTACTACTTAAACTACTAATACGATAACTACTTCTATTACTGGGTGAAGGAGATCTCGATTTTTCAAAAGTAAAAGGATCAAGATATTGATTCTTTTTTCTGTGGTGATGCTGCTGCTGCTGCTGTTGTTGTTGCTGCTGAATTTGTTGAAAACTTATATTATGAGATCCAGGTTCAGGCAATTTTCCAAGTAAACCTTCAATTTTAACTTTAGATGTATCTAATTTTGGCTTTACTCTTTTTGAATCTGCCTTTTCTTGCTCCAATTGTTTTAATAAATCCATACCAGACATACTTACATTGCCTCTACTTTTACCATATTGCTGTTGATGATGATGGTGATTCTGATAATAATGTTGTTGTAATTGTTGTTGTTGTTGTTGATACTGAAATTGTGCTAATTGTGCTTGGTGATGTTGTTGCTTTTGATGTAATTGTTGAAGATGACTACCTTCAACTAGTGTTAAAATAGGTCCTGCATTAGGATCTGTAACTAGAGCTTTATTATCGTCATCATCATCATCTTGGTACACTTCGTTGCTATGATAATGCATATTACTAGCATAATCTTGATGTGCATAGTTACCATTTGGATGCAGTCTATTTTCTCCTGCAAAACCTGTGTTATATTCTTGTCCCCCTTCTTCTTCTTCTTCATCTTCATCATCACTGGGTAATGGACGACTCTTTCTAATTGGCTTTGTAATAGAAGGTGGTGATATTATAGCTGATTTTTGAACACCACGAGGTACTTTATTCATTTCATTATCAGAATCTTCATCTCCATCTTCGTCTTCCTCCTCATCTTCTTCATCATCACTTGGCATACATTGCTTATTACGACTTCTTGATCTAGGGGTCATACCTGGACGCTTAGGTCCTGTGAAATATAACGTCAATCATTAGACACATTTATAACTGAACAACACAAACCTTGGTATTGACTACTACTGATCTGTTGTCGATCATTTTTTATCTCAATGGCAGGATTTGGTAAACCAAAAGACATGTGAGAGAAATCAACATTAAACTTTTCAAACGAAGACATTTTGAAAAATGAAAAAGAAAGAAAAGAGAAAAGAGAAAGAAGATCAAATGGATTTAAACAGGTTATTTTATACTTGTTTTGACATTATATGGACATCTTACAGGGACGTAATACAAGCAGGAGTCAAGGGGAGTTCTTATGTATAAATATATACCATTTATTGGTGCAACATCCCATCTTATTTATAGAATGAAAATTTTACATATGTGTTGAATTTATTTTAATTATACATTTGATGGTGGTATTTTATCTTTTTGCTTCTTTAGTTACAGACATTCTCTTGACCAGATGCCTTGGTATTAAGAATTAAAGCAACAATAAGACCATAAAGACCCAAAACTTCAGCGAAAATTAAAATCAAAATCTATGTTAAATGTATCAGTAAAAAAGTGCTTCACTAAATTGATTTAATTATCATTTACCATGCCAACAAACATTCTAGGTTGTTGAGCGGTTGCACGAACACCAGCATCACCAGTAATACCAATTGCAATACCAGCTTTTATTACATAACATAAATGTCATTTTAGTTAGTTTAGTTGATAAAATAAAGCTGAATTCTCAATACTTACCAGCAAGACATGAAAGACCAACACTAAGGCCAGCAGCCATTTGAATAAAACCACTAAACAAAGTTTGCTTCATTGCAACTACAAATGCATTAGTCAAACTTCTTCGCGCGATTTATATAGATATATAAGAGGAAAGGGGAAACTTACGTCCACCAGATAAAAGAACAGATACAACAACACCATAAATACCCAAAATACCAGCCATAACAACAGGAACAATACACTTTAAAACTAAATCAGGGCGCAAAACACCCATAGCGGAAAGACCTACGCCAGACTTTGCAGTACCATAAGCAGCTCCTAAACCTGTAAATTATATAAAATTAATATTCAGGTACCAAAATATTGAACGCATATCAACTTACAGCTAAATACGATAGCTGCAGCACAACCCATAGTACCAAAGAATGGAGCATAAACAGGACTAAATTATATTATTATTTGTTCAAATGAGTTTCATTCTCTTTCTTTTTTTTTTTTTTGTTTTTACCAATATTCAGACATTTTTTATTATGAATATCTATAAAAAAAAAATATAAGTTTTTTGAGCATTATAAATAAATATAAATGTTTTCTTACTTCGTTTTTATATAATAAAAAAGAGGAGGAAAAAAAAAGGATAAAAGAAAAGAGATAAATAATATATATACTATAAAAAATAAAAATAAAAGACGTGAAATTTCTCTGTTTGAAACAAGGATGATTGCTTTCAACAAAACCATAAAAACATCACGTGTATAGAATTCAGGGCATTATTTTACAGTAGATCGAACATAAAACAAGTTATAAGCAGCTCTACTTAGTACCTTGGATTCATCGCAGACAGAAAAACGAGAATCATCAAAATTATGCCATTCGTTTTTATATCCATTACGAACACAAGCTGTGTAATGACCTCCAGTTAACGAACCAAAATGATTCTATAATTAAACGTTTTAAGTAAATTAATCTAAGCCAAAAGGAAATTACTTACAGAAACAGCATATAAGTCATAATTAAAGGCTGATTTTTCAGGTGGTTGGTCGGGAGGAAACATTGTAGATGGAACATAACGAGATAGATCAAGTCCACTACAAAGAAAGAAATATCTATTAATACATGATCCATCAGAGTACAGTGCACAAGTACTTTACCTCATGGGTGATTCTACAATTGTTTCTAATTTATTCTTGAAAGGCCCATCAAAAGAGAAACGTTTCAAATGAATCAAGAGAACATCTGGTAATTTTGATAGTGTCAAAGATTTACTTGCTCTTCGTAAAGTTTTACATTTTGGACAATGCCATGCATCATCGTTATCCAAGACCTCTTCTTTAACAAAATAATCCAAGCATTGATATATAGAAACACTCAAAGGGCCACTTTTTTTAGCTGGAATAGGTAGGGATAATGACATGAATGAATTGTATGTGGTTGAAGTCTATATCCAGAAAAGTTAGTATAGCACAATTCTATTAAAATAAAAGTTTTACTTACAGCATAACAGGTTAAACATGTCAATCTACTACGATATTGTCCCTGAAATAAGCTAACAATAACACTAGAATTACGTTCTAAATATCTTTCCCAAGCAATTCCACTTGCTTGCCAATCAGGTAATTGTTCAAATCTTGCTTCTTCTTCAGCCGATTCAGGAGGAGGAGTAGGTCGTTTTCTTACCAAATTACAATCTTCATGAATACCGTCCAACAAGAAATTCAAAAATTCTTGAGAATCATGCTGTTCACTACCACGGAATTGAGGGGCAAATTTAATTAAAGCTTCCCGAAATAATACAGGCGAGATGAAATTATAGTTTTCGCTCCACATGGTACGCAATAAACTAGCAAAATTATCGGCCAATACACCACCTGTACCTAAAAAGTTTTCTTTGTTGATATGTTGACGGAAAACACCAGAGATAAAGTAACGAGCAAAAGGAATAGTACCACTAAGACATTGAATAATTGAATTCATAAAGCAGGTATTTCCTAAATTTTTTAATCCTGTTGTGCCAATCATTACATTACCCATTTGAGAGAATGAATTATCTGATACAGGCGCAGTACGATATGCATTGTTGATAGGAGGAGAAGATGCGTACACTCCTTTGGGCGGTAAAGGAGGTGCAGAAGCTTCTGTTGATGTTGTTGTTGCTGCCGTATCAGGTACTTGAGGTAATGGTCGTTGTGGTTTAGGTGGCAAAGGAGGTACATCAAATTGTTTATTTGTTGTAGATGTAAATCCATGGAAAGGATTATCAATAAATGTCTTTTTTCTTTGTAAATTGGATATATTGGGTCGAATATCTGGATATTTAGTTGCAAATGTTTCTACATCAGTGGTAGTAGGTGATGAAGGTCGGGGTATAGGCATTGTATATATAGTATTAGTATTAGATGGTGAGGGTGGCTGATAAAGCGTGTTACTAAACACTCCTCTTAATGGAGGTGTTGCTACATGTCTTTCATTGTATTTTGTCATTGATTCCTTATTTCCAGAAGATCCTGAATTACTGAAATAATCATAAAATGTATGGTGTACTTTTACTGGTGTTAATGCCAAATTTTGATCTGTTCCTCCTCTGCCTATAACGTCCTTTAGCCAATGTGATTTTGGTTGGTGAGGTGAGCCCTGATTTGAAGCGTTCGTAGCACTCATAGTGGGTGAATTGTTGTTGTATTTGAAAATACCCTTCTCTCCAATAACTTGACTCCAAGCATCAAATCCACCTGATAACATCACAGGAGCCCTTTGCAACACTTTTTGAAATTCCAGTTCATAAATAGCCGCTCTCAAATAATTCAAATTTTGAGTTTGAAGTGATTGTGAATTCTGATCATAGTAAACAACAAGATCAAATTGATTTCGACCTGAAAAAATTTGTTGTTCTGCATCAGGATTCATTACCATAGATTCCTCAATTTTCTGTGATGAAACACTGATAAAAATTACTGTGAGCAACGCACCTTTTTTGATAAATATATATATAGCTTACTCTTGTTTTAATACTAAAGGTTCAATCTGTGCAATCCATTTATGCTTAATAAATCCCTGATCAAAAATTTGTCGTGGTCGAACATCCAGAATCAAAACACTAGGTTGATTTCCATCGTTTTTCTTTACTATCCATGAAGCCAGCTGTTTAGGATCAACAATTGGTGTTGGTGGAATTGAGAATTTTGAAGAAGGCGTTGGTAATTGTAATAAATTCGTTGTTACAGGTGGTTGTTGTGGCGATATCGAAGCAGATATATGAGGTTGAGGCTCTGGCATTTTCATAAAACTAGCAGAAGGGCTTGAAACATTACTGTTATTGCTGCTATTACTGTTGTTTCTTTGTGTTGGTTTTGCTTCCGTGCCATTATTACTTGGCATGTGTTTAGGTACGGAAGGTAAACTATCCAAGAAACAGCTGCTATCAATGTGAGTTGGACTCGGCATAGACATTGCCATAGGCATATCATTTACAGGTGGGTATTTATTCATGACTTGCTGGATTAAATCTTCTTCAGGTTGATCTTGAACATTATGCTGAAGTTTTGTACTGATTTCTTCCAAAAGCATAAGAATATCGTCGCTTGTTCGCTGTTTATTTCTGTTAGAAATTGCACTAGAATTTACAATAAATCTAAACTTACTGCTTTGAGTTGGCGATAAATAGGATCTTTTTTAGCATCTTTGAAATTTTGGTGCTTGGCAATAACTTCAACCATGATACTAGTAGATAGCTAAGATTAGCATTATTTCTTGAATTATTTTGATATAACTTACCTGCAACCTTTCATATAATAAACATAAGCATTATCTAGACAGTTTTTACGATACTCAAAATCGCCCTATTTATATATAAATGTGATAAATTTTGCTTGTATTTTTTGCTTGGCATTTAAAAATATTACCTGCTCATACAGCTTTGATACAGTTGCTATCCAGCTTTTAATGGAGTATTTAGACATATCTGTCTTATCAACAGTTGCTCTCCTCGAAAGCTCAGCTAGAGAAGGTGGTGGATAGGGGGATACACCAATAGATGTTGGCAATGTCATGTTGAAAAAGAATATAGAAAATAAAGAAAATATGTTTTACTAATTATCCAAGATGGAATGAGCTAAATGTTCCATCATTATTCAGTGTATTAAAGCAGCTGCCCTGATATCTCGCACCGTCACACGCCATTGCATTTGAATCGCAGGCTTAATAGGTGCATTTCTGCGCATTGGGAAGTAAATCCCTCTCTTTCTATTCATCATCATGTCTGCTATTACTGCTGCAATTCGTAAAAGTGGAAGACTTTCAACTAAAACTGCAATTTCTTACAAGGAAAAGAAAATACCAAAAATATCTAAACCGTAAGTGAATACTACATGCTTCTATTAATTTATTATCTAACATATTGCTTTTTATGCAATAATTGCGCAGTCGAATTTCGAAAAAAGTCGTAGTTCAAAAGGTATGATTTTCAGCCATTGGGATTATCATTATTTCAATACTGATATATAATTAAACATAGGATCAAAAGACTTCAAAAGCTACAAAGGTTAATAATAAAAAGGGTAAAACTGAAAGGGTCAAGGCCGAAAAAGTTCAGGTTGAAAAGATCAAAATTATAGAATATGTAAGAGAAATTGTTTGACATTTATACACTTGAAAAACTCAGTTTCCACTTTTAAAAAAAAAAGTCAAATTCTCCCTCTGCTTCATTTGATCTTTCAGAGGGAAGCCATCTTAAAGACGCAGTTAATCATTTTAAGAAGCATGATCCTAAATTGGCTGCCTATTTAGATGAAGAGACTCTAGCCAAGTTCAGGAATAAGTTATCTAGAACAAGCGGAGTCAATGCTTTTCGATCTCTTGCCAGCGCCATTATTTACCAACAAATACATGGAAAAGCTGCTGCTGCTATTGAGGCTAAATTTATCAATCTTTTTGATACCCAAGATGATGACACTTTAGATGGAGATTGGTATCCCTCGCCTGATGATGTACTGGGAAAATCAATTGAGGAACTGAGAACTGCTGGTCTATCTGCCAGAAAAGTATGATTGATGTGTATTATTACAAGCTATGACTAATTGCATAAACAACATTTCTAGGCGGAATATCTCCAATGTCTCGCTCAAAAGTTTAATGACAGGAGCATTATTCCCGAAAATTTTGTGAATATGTCTGATGATGAGATTGCTAAACAATTAATTCAAGTAAAAGGGGTTGGCCAGGTATATATGATTTTATTTTGTTAAAAAAAAGCAGGATTAAACACTATTACATACATTATAGTGGACTGTAGATATGTTCCTTATGCAAGATTTGAACCATTCAGATATTTTACCATTGAGCGATTTAGCCATTCGAAAAGGAGTTGCTAAACATTTTGATTTGGCAATGCCAACTGATAAGAAAAAGGTCTTTCCATTGCCTCATCATATGGTTGAGTTGACTGATATTTGGAGACCTTACAGAACTGTTGCTTCTTGGCTTATATGGAGGAGTCTAGATATTAAAGTTACTGGGAGTTAAAGCGAGGTGGGATAACAATCTATATTTGCTGTGATATTTTGACTCGAATTAAGAATAAAGCTATTTATTAAAATGTATTTACTACAGTGATTATTTTTGGATTATTTGTTTGAGATGGAATTTACTTGAGCCCTTGTGTATATGAAACATATAAATGAAATATGCTACATATTTACTGTGGTTACTTATGAGGATCAGAGAATAGCCCCACAGCTCTTGTCTAAATGCTGAATAACATGGAATTCTTTCAGATAAATCGAAGAAGTTGAAATAAACTTGGTGTAAATTAATTGATATTAAATTTTTCTTTCAAAGACTTACATGAATATCTCATGAAAAATGATATGTATTCCAGAAGTTACATTTATTTCTATGTATACTTCTGGAAATTACATATTAATAGCAAACGATGTTATATACTAGCCAGTCTTTAAATTTTCAAAAAAATGCGCAATGTTAATGAAGTAAATAAAAAAAACAAGGCGCAAAACTAGTCTTTTAGCCTAAAAAACGCACTTTAGTAGTGCAAAAAAATCTGTTTAAAAAATGTTAAAAGGGTATTCAAAAATTTGATCAAGTGTGATAAATTTATATAAATTAGAATAAATTTTTACATTATTAAATACAGCTGATATTTACAATGTGTGAGAATTCACTAGAAAAAAAAGAGCCAACAAAGTAGACGTTAAAAAATCACCAGCACTGTAATTATAATTAGCTGTTGCTATTTATTATAAGGAAAAAAATTTATTTGAAAAAAAAAATAAACTATAGGAGATTTGTAATTATACCACACCAACGGCAAAAAAAAAAATAATATTACTTTGTAAATTTAATAATATTCACCATTGTCATGCAACATGACTGCATGATTAAAATGGTATGAAATAAAAATAAAGAGATGTTTAAAAAATCTTTTCTCCTTGAATTTAATAAATGTAATTCCTTATTCCTCATATAAATGGACAAGAAACTTTTGTAAATTCAATTAAAGTATTTGAATTGAAAACCTATTTTACCGCACCTTGTTTCAATTTACACTGAGCTCGTCCGTTCCATTCGTAACTACTATATTTTCTGGCTTAAACATCCCCTACATACCATTGCATTGCAAAAAATAACATTTTCCATGAATTTTCTCAGAATTTTCATACAACACAGGCCTGGCGGTAGTTTAAAACAAAAACTTTCTAATGATGAAATAAAAGATAAAAACGATTCTAAATTTTTAAAATGCAAAATTGACATCGAAAGTGTATAGCAATGTGGCTAGCTCTATTAAGTAAACTCAATACGAAATTTAATTTTACAGCTAATGGAATATTTGCTAAAGACTTTTGTTACCAAAAATTTTGCAAAAAATGCAAAAACATAAAAATCAGTTTTTAGTGATTCTAAAAATACTTTTATAATAAAACTTTAAAGTTAGCAATGCAAAAACATAAAGCAAAAAAATACCTATCATTTGAAACATTATTTGCCACTTTAGCGCTATTTTTCATAGAGTTATTAGCTTTCTTCGGAAAAGTCAAATTTTGGACGAGGGTATACAAGGAGAAATCGATGATTTTTTTGAAATTGATTTTATGATAAAATATAATAAAACTAAATGAAAGAATTATTTTTGGCTTATAAACTATGTGCTTAAACGGTTGCTATCTCGAGTTATAGTCCATTAAAGTTGCGTTTTTTTACGCTTTTAATGGAAATAAATTTATAAATAGTGCATGAGTTTAATTGGGATTTTTGCTAAATTTGTTTTTCTCCTTAAAATATCTGCTTTGAAATATTACTCTTTGAAATTACTTTTAAAATTGCAAGAGTTATTAACTGAAAAGTAGATTTTGAGGCAATTTTTTCAATATTTTAAGGTACAGTCCGCATAAAACGGAGTTTTATAATTTAAATCCCGTAATTCAAGCTGGATATTTAGTAAGTCAATGGTTTAAAGGAATTTTTTGGTACAGTATTCAGGGTAATGTTGTAAAAATAATTCTAAACATACGCACTCTGACCTGTATAAGTTCTCAAAGCCCAGGGATGTGCTCAAATGAGACCGTTAATAGGCTTACGAGGTTATCATTGCGCCCATACAAGAGCATCTCAGATAGAATGCATCAAATGTAAAATAGATTGTTTATGATATCTTTGCTCTATATGTATAGGTGAACATGCATTTATTTAGTAGTTTTATTATATATTAATTGGGTACACAATGCACGGATATCTTTGGCCCCTACTTGCTTTTTAAATACATTGATTTATCAAAAGATAAACGTATAAAATTGTTCAAATGAAAAAGTACCGTTTTATTATGAGTAACCATTAAAGACGAGCCGAGCTTTAGACGAGCTTGGCCAAAACTCGTAAGACGAGTCGAGCCTTGTGCTACACGAGCTCGAGCCGAGTTTTCAAAAAAGCTCGTTTGAGGAAGACGAGCTTTTGACTACTTTTCAAAGAGCTCGTACGAAAGATACGAGCTTTGTATTATTTACATTTTATGACAATTAGTAAATGATATAATATTACTAAACATTATAAGTTTGCCTTACTTTAGTCATTTATCGCTTGACAGACAAAATAAAGCACTTCTGCCACATTTGAGTTTTTGAAAAGAAGTCAAAAGCTCGTCTTCCTCAAACGAGCTTTAGTCACACACAAGAAAAGCTCGTATGGGGTGAACGAGCTTTTTTTTAAGCTCGTTTAATTTTAACGAACCTCGAAAAAAGCTCGGTAGGGTAAAACAGGCTCGGCTCGTTTTATATGCCTAATTATGAGCTTATAAAGAGAGTTTATATACTAATTGGATGAGTGAATTAAATGTGAATGATAATATAATTAGAATGAACATGTGGATATTGTGTGAATATAATAGAATCATGCTTCTATAGTCCCATAGTAGCATGATAATAACCACATGGAATGTAGCATTATATGATTTGCATGTCAAACATCATGGTTTGACAAATGCTCTAAACTGGTAATTCGGTAATTCCTAATTCTGATAGATCATATATAATTCACTATGGGGAAAAATGCGAAAATAGCAATTTCAAAATTTGCAGTAATTTGTTTCTTCACGTAAGAGCGTTATGAAATCATATCTTTCCAATAACATCTTCATGTAAAGTAGTTTTTGCAGCGAATACCATAATAGTAATTTTTTCAGAAAAGTTGTAGTTTATACCTTTTTTTACGCTTTTTTTCCCGTAATGATTGCTATCTAACGTCGCTTTTGGAGTTCAGATAACTCCCAAGAGATGTTACTAATAATAGCTTGCATATAAGATGTATGCAATTTTTACTCACAATTGATATTTAAGAGACTAACAATAACAATTATATCAGTTCCATTTTAGAAAAGCTATTGTTGTATTGAGAGCTTTAGAAATTTGGAACCATACAAATGAATCATGAAACAAGCTGTTTTAGGATACTAAACATTAATTTCAAGAGATGTTCCTGAGGTCTCCTTTTGAAAATCTTCTTTTTTTTTTTTTTTTTTTTTTTTTTTGCAAATGGCGATTGATAATACAGCTGTTCGCAAAAGTGCAAGGCTCTAAACTAAAAATATAGTTGCTTACACCGAAAAATCAGTCTCTGGATGTAAAGAAATGTAACTATATACATAATTGATTTGTTAATTTTTCAATTGTGCAGTAAAATAGCCGAATTTCGAAAATATCAATTGCCAAAAGGTTTCTTTTTCACACAATTTATTTATGCTTATTTACATATTTACAAATACATTTGTATAGATAGTAAAATTTATCACTCCTGCAAAAAAAAAGAAAAGAAAAAAAAAAGCTCGAGGACAAACTGAAGGTGAAAAGTGTAAGCAACAAATGTTACATCTCATGATTTATTGATTAGTGTTTGATTATTTGTTATTTTTCTTTAGTTTCAACAGACTTTCAGGATTCTTTAATATTCTTGATGAAACTCATTTAGAGAATTCAATTAAACATATGAAAAAGAATGACCCCAAGTTGGCTTTTTATTTGAATCAAGATTCCTTGGCTGCCTTCAAGGAACGTCTCGGAAGAGCTGATGAAACCAATCCATTCAAGTAAGATGAGGAAGGTATGTGCTTATTAATAGTAATAGCCTAAACAGCCCTTTATATATTTCAGGTCTTTTACGTAATCAATCATATATCAGCAAGTGTCTGGAAAGTCGGCTGCTTCAGTTCTTACTCGTTTTATAAGCTTATTAAGTACATCATATCAGCAAACAAGTTTTTTGAATTGGTTTTCAACTCCTGAAGAGGTGCTAGCAAAAAGTAAGAATGATTTGATATTTGTAGGTTTATCAGGAAGAAAGACAAATAACAAAAATATGTATGGTATGGCGTTGTATCATATTAATTTTTAATTCATGCTTTTCAAATAGGCACATTATATACAAAACCTTGCACAAAATTTTATTGACAAATTAGTTACTCCTGAAAGGTTCTCCCAAATGTCAGAATAAGATATCTCCGCTCAGCTTTGTGCTGTAAAAGACATTGAATACGTTTTTCCATGCTGGAGCACTTTGAAAATAAATGTTCTCCCTTTTATATATACCCAACAACCTTTAGTGGTCTGTAGATATATTTCTTTTGCTTGATCTGCATCATTCATATATATTACCATTATGCAATCTAGCTG
Organism: Mucor plumbeus; assembly: GCA_016758945.1. NCBI lineage: Eukaryota > Fungi > Mucoromycota > Mucoromycetes > Mucorales > Mucoraceae > Mucor > Mucor plumbeus. The sequence continues at coordinate 33,241 of JAEPRC010000227.1, forward strand.
TACGCAAAGGCATTGTTAAGCATTTTGGGTTACCAAAACCAGCAAATAACAAGAAAATATTCCCCTTACGTTATCATATGATAGAACTAACATAGAATTGGCGACCTTATTGATCTCTAGGTTTATGGCTTATGTGGAGAATACAGGCAATTAAAATAGTTAGTGATGATTAGAAAATAAAGCTCTTTTATTTTATTTTGCATAACAAAGATTATTTGTAGATGATGATGATGATGAAGCCTCATTTACTAATAGCTGAGTAACTTGGAGCTCTGCTTTTGTTATATTTAACTCTGCTTCTAATTGAGCTATTTCATCAGGCAAACCCTTTGTTTCCTCCATAACTGATTTGAGCTGACCAAGTTGATTTTCTTTATCAGCTGTTAACGTATCAAAATCTTGTCGCAACTGTGAAATAACTTTCCAAGGATCATCATTTTCATCTAGTACTAACGTTTGATTTAAAATAACCGATTGTGAAGACAGAATAAGTCTTGAAGTATTGTATAATCTATGTTCAATGCAATTATTTAATTTTTGTTTATTTCCATTGAAATTGAGTGATTTACCGTTGTTCAAGAATAGATTTAATGCTTGAAAAGTCTGTGGATGATTCTGCTTGATCTCGACCAAGTTTTTCTAATTTCAACGTGAGATATGCGATATTATCCAAATATTTAATTAAAAGAGATCTTTCATCAGAAACCTAATTAATTAGAATAGTGTAAATATCGTCAATACAGAATTTGATAGATTTTTATCATAAGTACCTCGCATTGTTTAGGAGAGACAGGAATACGTTGGATGCGATGGGCAAAACTTAATATATCCAATGTTGGTATCTCATCCTGAGATGCGGATTCCATATCTACTGTGCAGATAGAAACAACATTATGTTGTCCCATAAACGTTGGTTGTAGTAATCTAGTCAATTTAGAGTCATGGTATGGAGGTAAAGGATGCCCTGCGCTATTGAAATATAAGAAAACTTATTTAATAGCACAAATATAACATAATGTATACCTTTTTCCAGCTTCTGAAAGGTTGTATACAACAGCTTCAAATGCTAAACAACTCTTGTTGATTGGACTTTTAAGTGTTTGGAATATTGATTTGTCATTACTGGCCATATCAATCAAATACTAGCATTATAAACCTTTTAGTCGAAAGTATATTATATGAATCAATCAACTTTTCTTACTAAATATGATATGTTAACATTATCACGCTTCTTTTTTTGAAGTACTCTTGTTCTACGAGAAGAGCTACTCGTACTGCTGCTTGTGCTACTTACAATACTAGCATTACTGCTTGTATTTAGCTTTTTTGATACACTTTGTTTTTCTCTTTTCTCGACAGTCTATTATGTACATGGTTATATCGCGATTTTATATCAGAGTCATCAATCAACTTACTAGCTGAATAAATGTGTGTGCTCTGCTGTGATGTATATCATAATTGTTTGTTAACATGTATCGATTTGCTAAGGGCAAATTAATATTTTTGATGTTTAACAAACATATGGTAAATCTAAAATACCTTCAGCTTTTTTTATGTATTGCAATGCTTCCATAGGTGATGTGATTATTTGCTCTCTTAACGACATGACATATGCTCCTCGCTATACTAAATCAGAAACCATCATCACACCTTTTTGATATACTACTCACTCTTTTATTTTCATCTGATATCTTTAATGCTTCACCTTGTTCTGAAAGTAAATCTTTGATAACTTCATTTGCTATTTCAAAGCAAGCTAAACTTAACATGTATTCATGATCATCGTCCTACTATGTGTCAGATCATTATTTACAGTGCGTGATTAATGGTCTTACATTTTTAATTGTTTCGAATACTGTATCAAATGTAAGCGGAACTATTCCTAAATCACTGTTGTTGCCTTTTTAAGTAGTATATTTTGTTATTATTTGACTTTACATTGATTAGTTTCGTTATGTACTTACCAAACTATCATACAGATAGAAAAATACAATATGCAAAAATTAAATAAAATTTAGACATAAACAATTTTAAAACGTATTTTGCTTTACCATTGTCTATAATTTTCATATTTAAAAAATAACATTGTTTTATTACAATTAATTACTATTAAATTCAAAAAAAAAACAATTGCACAATTTCTATTTTTTATGAAATAAAAACTTACATAAGATTTTCCAGTTCCAGGTTGACCGTAAGCAAATATCGTGCCTGTATATCAAAATTGATCCTGTTACTATTCTACACTAATCAAGAACAAATAAATGTGTACCATTAAACCCTAACATGACATCCTGTATGGTTGATTTGATACTAGTGTCAAACAAGTTTTGATTTGTAGATGAGGCCCTAAATATATGATCTTTTCATATAATACCAACAAAATTAGTACTTCAAAATGAAATTGAAAATTTTCAGGCACACATGTACTGTACCGAATTCAAATTTTTTGCTTGATTTCGGTCCTAAATAACGCAAAATCTGATTATCTTCTAATTGCCAATTGCAACTATCTTTTTCTACAGATAATTTAATAACACTTTTCACTCTTTTTCTTTTGGTTAAAGATGTCGAACTTGAACTAAATATGCTTGTTAGCCAATTACTACCTGAAGATGCATTGGAAGACGTTGATGAAGTACGTCTTCTGTGCACTTGAGGTGTTGTTGTTGCTCTTTGTCTAATATTACTCTTTGTTTGCTTTACTGTTGAAGGGGTAATTGTAGTCTTTTGCCGACTACTTATTGTAGTGCTAGTTGATGTTGAACTAGTTATAGGACGTCGTGGTAATGTTGTCGAAGCTGATTTAACAGGTATTCGACTTGCTGTATGGCTATCAGCGGTGAGATATTTTGATGATTGAGACATGGTTTGTACGTGAATAAATAAAAAACTGAAAAACTACCATTAATAATAGAAAATTAAGGAGAAGAACTAAATGGAGTTTCAATACGGTATAATGAACTAGTATTCAATTGACTTCTTTATTACTTCGATAATGAAGCTGGTTGTTGCTAAGCTATCAAGAGAAAGTATATATAGACCATAAGGAGCAGTTTATAAATACTTGACTCAACATAGCATGACCATAGAAATGTCTTTTCATATATCAACTTTAGCGGTGATTACAATGGCCGCGAAAATCGTATATAAATTGATGACCTCTTCTAATTCTTCTTCACCTTCCACCAATGAAGAGATTGTCAAGTCCGCTGGATCATCAATTAATCTACCCTCAAAAATCATTCAAACCACCAAATGGACATATTCGAGCACTCCAAATGCATTATTATTTGATTTTTCTGAATTAAACATGAAAAAAGAACAATTTATACCCATGATCAAGTCCTCTTTACCCTCAAATATTATTGCTTCCATTCGACCTATTGGTGAGCTTTTAGCCGAAATTTCTATTCAAGATCAAGAAGTGCTTAATTCTATACATAAACAGGTACACTCTATACTGAAAAACAAAGGATTGCATTTAAAAGATAAAAACATTTGGTTAAAACCCACACCAACGCTTTCTTCGAATCCAAATCTCGTTTTTTGGCAAATACGGCTCTCAGAATATCCTAAATCTATGATAAATGACTCTTTTAAAAAAATAATTGCCGATACCATTCGTAAATCTTTTCAAAAAAGAGATAAAAGAAAGCCTGGTGAGGGAGTGTTGGTAATTAGTGGTGATAATGTATTTTTCAGCAACACAAAGGCGGATCACCATTCCAAACAGTGTTCTGTTACTATTCTTGCAGAAGAATATACAATTATTCCTCCCCCTTTCATTAATCCCATACGTAAACTTATTTATATGCCTTTTATGAGAAGATATTTGCCTATTGAGATTTCGCTAGTTGAATAAAACCTGATATCCTTGCTTTGCAAGGCGAAATTAAAAGCTTAAATTATTTTAAATTGGCATTCTTTTGGCTAGTTCTTTCAGAAAATCTATACAGAAATCGTAATAGCAATACTGTAAGGATGTAAAATATTGAGGTACATTTGGTTGCACTTTTAATTTATTCCAAAATGTCAAACAAATCGTTCAAATAAAAACAACCAGTAGTCTGAAATATTTTAAATGCTCGATTTCGTTTTTCGATTTATTTTCGATTAAAATCTGTATTTTGGAAAAATTTCATATTCAACCATGAGTTTCTCAACAAATCTCATATGAAGTAAGTAAAGCCTTTTAATGCATTTCTATAGAAAATTTAATAGAGTATTTAGTCAAGTCCTTTAACAAAAATAGCGCAAATTGTAAAAATCAAAAATGCCAATTTTTTCATAATAGCCAATACCTTTAAACTGTAGCTACCAAATAAGGAACCTAATAAAACGAAATTTTGAAGAATTTAGAACATTTTTCACCAATAGATTCCATAATAAAATCTTTCGCTTTTGGTGAGAAGAATCCAAATTAGGTATTTTTAATCATTTTTCCTTATATCAATAAGGGCCGAGAGGCCTGATTTACGATAAATTTTAACTGACCAAAAAAATTGAGCAAATGGTACAAAAAGTAACTAAGGAATTAGGGAAATAGTCCCTGCTGATTCTATGTCCCCAAAACTGCGTTCAAGTAGATTAAAATAATTGTTGAAACTGCTGATTTCAAGTCAATATTAAACTAAAAAAAAAAAAATTCCCCCGGATATTGTTTGTTGTATACATGGTTGCATGTAATCAGATCTATAAAGTGTGCAATGAATGTGCAATTCATTCCATGTTGTTTTTTTAAAGCGGTTATTGGGGCATTTTTGGATTATCAGAATGCAACAAAAACGTGATTGTACTCATTTTTCTTGGATAAAAATATTTCAAGCACATTCATGCAAACCTTGAAACAGAGTTTATGTGGATAATTAACCAATAAACAATCATTGTGTTATCTATAAAAGTAGACTAGTCTTGAAATTTATCTTGTGAATAATTTTATGGTTATAATCACGATTTGATTTGTACATAAAAAAAAATCAGAATATTACTACATCAATTATAGTAAAAATGGGTAGATCCAACTATTTCTGATGATGAGCGACACTCAATCTATACAATTCTTTGATTTGGAAACAACTGCAGCAATATGCTCAAAATTGACATTGATCTTGTTCCTGAATTTATAGAACCGCTAATATACACATTAGGCTGTTATACTTATTTGAACTTTTATGAAAACTACGAATTTACAGTCAATTATTGAAAAATAAAAAATAAAGTATAGCCGACATATACGTAGGACCATGGATATGCTTACTTGTTTTGATTTAAAAGTATGTCAAAATTCTTTAAAGCATACATATATAGTGGTGCTACATTTGTGATATTACAGCAAAATGCCGATTCCAACTATAGTTTATCTCGAGATTTTTCAAAAAAATGAGCTGCTTTACTTTGGAAGACAAGTATGATGAGAAGCAGCTCAAAAAGGAAGTTGTGTGTGAATAGAGTATGCTAAATCTAGAATTGAAAGTGTTTTTTTTTATGATAATACAAATGATTCATTGCATTAACCTTAAAATTTTCTATGGGAATTGCATCGCTTAGAAAAAGGCTTGTGAGAATTATACGGTATGATTATCTGCAAGTACTGTATATGTATGCAAGTATAAGTGTATCATAAATATGTCATTTGTAGTCAGTGCATTTAACTAAAAAAAAAAAAAGCCTCCTTTTAACAACCAAGATAGTTAGTAAGCCGGCTTTATTTCTTTATTTGCAAATAATATGATACAACCTATTTTCACTGGTGCAACAATACAAAAATTTTCGATTCAATCATAGTTGGGATAGATAGAATCGAGGCTCTTTAAGACATGTTTTGAATGAACAGGGATCGACGGCCATTTGGATATCCGATAAATTTTCCATATAAACACAATTTATTTGTTTGCAAGTTTTAGTAAAAAGCTCTAGATTCTCTTTATTTAGTGTCTTAATTAGTAATTTGTTACGCCAAGTATTTGTTGTCAAAAAAAAAGGAAGAAAAAAAAAAAAGGAGAAAATTATTTCTTTTATTTTAATCAAAATGTCCACTTCAGAATGCTCGAAAAGTCTACATAATCAATTGTTTCAGTTAAAATATCAAAATTAAGAGCTAGGAACAATCGAGCTGCTGTATAATAATAAGCGCGTAATGATTTTAACATGAATAACAAATTTTATTTATTTATATTTTAGAAGGAAAACAAAAGAGATCAACTCATTTTTAATAATCCAAAACTATATTATGGCTATCGTTGACATGATGACGATCAGGCATAAAGATTTCATCAGTCATTGGGGGTTGACGAAGAGGTAATTTAGACATGATATCCAAAGGACGGCGTTGAGATTGTTGTTGTGCTTGCTGTTGTTGAGGTTGTCTTTGATTCTCTTCAAACTCGTCTTCTTCAGATAATTCTTGATCATCGGATAAATCGGTATCATTTACAAGGCCTATGCCAGATAGGCTGTATCGTTGTTGTTGTCTTAAAGTATAAGTCAATAATTGGATATGTTGCAAAGCTTTTTCCAGTTCCTGTCTAGTTTCATTTATTGCCATATCTCTTTGGTTGGTTATCCCTTTGAGAGCATTGATGGTGTATCTTGCAAACGATAATTCTTTGTTTAAATGTGCGTTTTGTTGTTGAAGATATGCATTATCAATTTCAAGTTGAGAACAACTCCTGGTTGTTTCAATATCTATCATGTGTAATAAGACCGTGAGTAAAAAAAAAAAAATGACGATAAACGAATTTTTATAACATCTAAAACATACCATTCATACTCAATTTGTCAAATTCGTTATTTAAGTGCTTATTGGGTTGTTGCTTTGTTGTTGCCATGATAACAAAAGTACGTATATATAAAGAATTGGAATTTATTTTATTTCGACAGAACCAGCTGAAAATAAGATATAGACACAAGGAATTAAAATAAAATAGAAGAATAAAATAGGTATAAAATTAAAATTGAACTTTTCTTTGTTATCAAAACAACGAAAATTTAATAAAATTAGAAGAATTATGAACAAAAATGAAGAAAAATGGAAAAACAAAAAGGAAAAATAACAAAAAGCTTTGGTAGGTTTTATATATCAATGAAAGCCTTTTTTTCCATACAAAGGTCACGTGTAATATACAATAAATTTTTGGGGGGTTTATTAGAAAGGGTGAAGAAGGAAGAATAATACATGTACAAGTTACAGCGAGAGCGAGGGGAGTTAAAGTTTGAGGTACCCGCGTCCCATTAGAATAATTATTGAGGGAGGGGATAAAAAAAAAAAAAAAAAAAAAAAAAATGGGTTGGGGGAGGATGAGGAGGGTCCCATTTAAAATGTACAGAGATTTATATTTGACGTATAAAATATTAAAGAATCAACTTGTTTATAGGTCTTTCTCCTGTGTTTTTCTCTGAATTAACTAAACATTCTACATGTGTTTACTTAATATTTTAATTAAAGGCTATAATCCGTCTGTTATTATTTTGATTTTTATTTTATGTGGAACAAAAAAAAAAAAAACTGTGTGTAATTTTGTCGGAGAACCCGGATCAAATAGTTCACTTTCATTCTAAATTACCGGTCCAAGCGATTGTGGTAGTAGTAGTAAAAGATTATGTGATGAGCCATTGTATAGTGGGATGTATAACAACACATTTTAGCCTAGGTTACACACTTTTTTTGCTATTCAACATGACTCCATGTTTTAAACAGTAAGAAAACGCAGATTGGCATTGCATGGATCATCACAATATAAGGATACACACACATAAACCACACTTCTAGTGGTATTATATAAAAATGATGATAGTTCTCATATGAAACTTGAGTTTATAAATCATTTCATCTTGATACTCCGTTTTCTGTGCATCCAAATTTACTACCGTACATTGCATACATACATTTTAACCTCTTTTAGTCCAGGTAGTTTTGGAATATTGCATACAGAAATCAAATAACAAGGGACTATATATCAATTTTTTATACATGATGATAATACTAATAATAACAATAACATTTTACATGCGATTTTTCATGCTTGCATACATAAAAACCTCGTGTTTGGTAACAATCAAATAAGGAAAATTTCGAAATTTCAAACACAAATGCCCATTAGACTCAAGCAAAATAGTAAAGCTTAGCTTATCATTCTTCTGGAAAAAAGTTAAACATATACAGTAAATCATAGCAGCCTAAATACTAAAGCGGCTTTGTAAATTGAGGAGGGAAGGGTGGGGGTAAGTAGGCGGGAAATGATATTTCTAAATTAACTGCTTTTCAATTACAATAGTCTGCTTACAAAAGTTGGGTGTAGCATCTTTTTCAATAAATAACCTGAAAACAAAAAATATGATAATATAGCAGATATGTTACATTACTATTCTGCATCACTATCTAAAAACTGTTTTGATTTGAAGTACATTAAAACCCCCTTTCAGATATTGCAATGAGAGAGATACCTGTTGCCTCACCACGAAATATTAATTTTTTATAGGGCAACAAGTTTCATTGAGAGTCAACAGAAAAAAAAAAAGGGCCGAAGATGGAAAGAGAACAAATTTGGAATTTCTTTGAAAGTATGTTGTGTTTCGTAACTTTTCATCAATTCTTTTCAAAAGACAGAAATTTAAATAGAAAAAAAAAAAAGCTATTTTGTCCTCATTATTTATATCTATTTTTAATACTCTTTTTAGATATTTAAAAGCTTAACAATCTTTAAAAAGTCCATTTACTTTTTGTACAAAAAAACCATTGTATATTTTGTCATATAATTCTGTATGTTCTTTGATTGATCCCAAATAAAATCTCATTTGTAGTATTTTTCCATTTAAATCATATAATTCTTAACCAAGGTTGAACAAGCCAGAGTTATTGGGGGGGGGGGAGAGAAGCAGTGAATGATTAAAAATGGCAATTTTTTTAAGTAAATAGGTATGGTGATAGGCTCGCTTCACTAGAAAGGGAGATCGTCGTTCTTTATTTGTCTTGCCGATAAATGTAACCAATTGCGAAATGAATGACAGCTTAAAGCTTTCCTAGCCATCGAATAGAACACGTTATACAATTTACCAGTAGCTTTTTTGTATACAGTCAGGCTTATGGAAATTGGCGTTTTATAAAAAAATAATTGGCCGAAAGTCAAAAAAAAATCGATCGGATTTTAAAAAATAAATGCCACAAGGTTAAATTATTTTTGGCGCAAGCTGGCAACTAAAATTAACGACGTTTTTGGCGGTTTATTTTTTCAGGCTTACAACTCCCAATTTGCGGGCTTTATTTTCGTCAGTTCGTAGATTTATGATATCCCATTTGCTTTTTTATTTTTTCAAGTTGCTCTTTAAACCTTTCTCTAATAAACACTTGATAAGACATTATATCAAAATGGTTCAGAAAATCTCTATACCGAAGACGGAAAAGAAACAACGAGCTGGAAATAAGCACCACGGGAAAAATTTATGTGAATCCCATGTAAAACGATTGCTCAATATGAATATGTAAAAATTTGCTTTTCCCATAAGTCTATCAAATTCACATATAAAAGATGCGAAAAAAATATTTATACCTCTTGCATGTAATTTTGTATTCTTAATGCTTTAGTGTGAAAAAATGTGAGAATTCAACCTCATTATGGCATTACATATTAAACTTTAGAAAAATGACTTTATTGAAACAAAGTTTAACTTCTAAGCATCACGACTTACTCTAAGGTTTCTGTTTTCAAGCTCCAGTTGCTCTGTTCTTCTATTAAATACATCAAATGTCAGTAAACAACTACTAAAAAAAGCTATGTATACAGTAAGCTTACCTTTTACGACGAGCGTACGCGCTCTTTGAGCTCCATTTCGGCTGCATAAAGCATTCAATTGGCCACAGGTCGAGACAGCGACCAATAAATTCAAGATGTTGGAAATTATCTTGAGCTATCCCAAAGGCCGCCGCCTTCATCCTATGGCGATTTTCAGCCGGAAGATCTCTCCATCCACAAATAGCCAATTCGGGAGATTCATTTGCAGCTGATTGGCAACAAGTGAGAGCGGCACGCCCTATAGCATCCACCATTTCGTGCGCTTCATCCATTGTTGATCCATGAACCTCCACCAAAATCAGATTTATAACTGAATCCTTGTTCGCATTTCTAGGACGAGGAATAATTCTGTCGTTGGCCACTGGGGCTGCAGTAGGGGTGGCAGCAAGTTGCTGCCTTTCATGAATATGATCCGCAGTAATACTGAGATGGTGAACGTCTTCGGTGAGACCATTGAGGTCTGTATCCACCCTATCAAACCTCAGGTTTATGTTCTCCATAAAGTCCTTCACTGTCTGTACAAGATCTTGAATCGCATTCGATTGCGCAATTGTTTGACGTTTACTAGATGACATGTTAAGAAAACTATACAATAATAATAGTTAGTCAACTTCGCAAATTACCGTTTCAAATACCTTGAAAAGTTGTCGAAAATTAAAAAATGTTGTCAATTCTAAAAGCTGCCGTTTGGGTTCTTTCAATAATGCAACGCCTTTATGTATCTAATATAGCCGTTTAAGTTCCTGGAGCCTATATATTCACAAAATAAAAACTATTAGATGCGTTTTATCTCCTTTCTTCAAATATCAAAATGCCATTCTGCGAAAGATGCGTAAAAACTTTGACAAAGAGGGAATTCAATAAACACAAGAGAATGCACAAGTTAGATGACGCTGCACAACGCATGAGAGCTGCAGGAGAGAGAGTAGTCCAGACGTTGCAAACTACGGGTACTTTGTCAGGAGTAAGGGTATCCTATGAAGAACAACAAAGAAATTTAGCAGAGTCGTCAAGTTCTATTGTCAAACCTACCGAACAAGAAGGTGATGAATACGACGAAACTGACTATCTTGATGACGATCTGGAACAGACAGCAGAAAACTTGAGAAGAGCGCTGGCTGAAAGCGGTTTAGGAGCCGAGTCAGATATGGAGGAAGATCCCGCTGTTGCTGTTGTCGAAGCAGATCGCGCATCTGAAGAAATTATTCATGATGAAAGAAAAAGAAATAGAAAATTAATTGACGATCTTCAAAATTTTAAAGCGCAAATTCACTCACAAAAGGTTATTACTCCATACAGTAGACAGACAATAGACAGGCTGCCCACCTCCAGTAGAAAAAGTTTAGAGCTACACAACTTAATGAACAGCTATCAAATATCTAGATCAGCGAAAGAGGATATAGTTAGATGGTTTAATGGCTATTTAGAGGAAAACCAACGAAATGATCTTCAACTGTTAAGTACATATCGTTCCCAGAGGTTGCAATCAGACGTATTGGTACCATCAATTGCTATGTCGTACGATATGTGTATCAGTGGCTGCAAGTTATACACAGAGAACGACACTACAAACATGTGTTGCTACTCAAATTGTAATAAAGCTAGATATACGGAAAACTCTACAGGTCGAAGCCCAAACCTCACTCCTGCCGCCATCTGCACATATTTTCCTTTGACTGAGCAGTTAGCTTATTTTTTACAGAAACAAAAAAACAGAGACGCTGTTGAAGCTTATGCAGCTCAAAGGGATGAAGAGAAAGATACTGAAGATATCAGCGATTTCTTTAGCGGTGAATTGTATAAAAGTCATTTTAAACGAACCACTACATCTAGATATATTCCACTCTTTCTTTCGTTGTACGTTGATGGATTTACTCCATTCAGAAAAGGAGCTTTGAACATGACAATGATAATGGCAACTTTAACGAGCTTACCGCCAAATATAAGGTAAATTCTATCTAAAAATAACAGTTGTATAAATAAAAGCTTGGTATGCTCATAAATTTATGCCGTCATAGATATAAGGATGAAAATGTGTTCATTATCACGGTTATTCCAGGACCTAAGAAGCCAAAAGATCTCTTCAGCTTTTTGTACCCTTTGGTGCAAGAATTAATGGTACTTGAAGGAGAAGGAATGGTTATAGAGAATAGTCAAGGTGAATCACAAACGTACAAGGTTCATTTGACGTCAGTTGTCGGTGATATACCAGGAATAGCTGATATGTGCGGCCATTCAGGACATACTAGCTATTCCGGTTGTCGTATTTGCACCATCATAGGGACATACTCTAGAGGAATGTACTTCCCACCTAGATTTACAGAGTATGGGGATATACAAGAATATGGAAAGCGCGAGATGAATGAGTATAGACACTTTAACGATCGAGAAGATGCACCTATCAAAAAAGTGTCTCCCTTAACGTTACTTGATGGATTCCATGGTGCCGAATTTTGGGGATTAGATGAAATGCATCTTTGGGGCCAGAACATTGGTCGACAGCTTTGGGCGTTAGCCACAGATGATAGTCAAAAATATGGTATACAAAACCCATTCTTTTTACGTAAAAGATACAGAGAACTTGTTAGCTCAATTTCATTGAGAGCAAAAGAATTTGTTCCAAGAGGCTGTACGGATGGTGATTTGGTGGATATGCAAAACAAAGGTGGAAATGCTCGTGCTGTGGATGTAATTGACTTTGTGCAATATTTAGTTCCTACCGCATTTGTTGCCGCTTTGAAACAACAGCGAGATGATATAGAGGAGAAGAGAGGAAGAAAGAAGCAGAAGGTATCATCCGTACAATCTTTCAATGATTTCGTGACAGAAGAGGCAACAGAAGAAGTTTGTGAGGCACTTAAATCTCTCGCAAGAGCCTGCAGAATTACTGAACAGTTTCGAATCAGTCAAGAAGAACTGGCAGAATTTGAAGTGTAAGTTGTAAAGATAGTTTTTAAATTTGCTATTGACGTGACGTTTATCTTTTAGACTGATTCAACAATGGTACCATGTACTACAAAGGTATTTAGGAGTGAAGGCGTTTACAATAAATCAACATTTACTAGTGCATGTTCCAGCAATTGTGAGATCCTTGGGCTCCCTTAGGTTTATTAGTGCTAGACCTCTTGAACGTATGATTGGAAAAGTCAAAAGTCAAATTAAATCGAGATCGAGTCCTGCTGAAAATGTGCGTAATGTTGTTGCTTCTCACTTTTCAGACGTTTACCTTCATGACAGCAGTGAGGTTAATGTAAGCGAAAGCTTCGATACTGACAACGAAAAACGACAACACACTATAGCAGACATTTTGAGTAGATTACAGGTAGAAGAAAACGAAATTGAACTAGTTACAAGCCTTATCAAATTATTTGCCAACGACAGAGTGAGACTACTTCCATCGATAGTTTGTGCAAGAAATGGCCAAGAGATAAAGTTACATAGAGAGAAAGAAACATGGGTTGTGTACGATGATGAAGGCAACTTAAGGGTAGGGGTACTCACTGGTTTATTTGTAACAGACAGAGACCTCAAAGTGGCTTTCATAAAGTCATTTTTATCGATTCAGAGTAGCTCCACAGCACTGTTAAAGTTACAAACAAAATGACAGTCCCCATTTGCGTCCTTACCGAAAGTATAATTGGGTATGCTATTCCTATTTCTAGCAACACAAATGAAGATTGTTGTAAATATATATAATAAGAAAGGTAGAAGTACGTGAGAATCTGTCAGTCTTTATTATATATAAAAAACGAGATGGGGAATTGAATGAAGGGTGAATGACTACTGATATTTATATTTGATTTAAGGATTGCTTACACACCAGTCTAGAACGGTGTTCTCATACTAAATTTTAGTGTCAATCCTCACTTATGCTAATGTAATTAAATTCAGATATAGATGATCAGTCTAGAGTCTTTAGTTGCTCTTGACAACGCTTAATTATTATCATTCTTTATTTTCTATCTTTTATCAGAAGTCTAGATTATCAGAACTTAGCTTATGTGATTATCAGGTTATTTATTTATAATGTTGATATGACGCATATGCTCAATATGTTAAGGCATAGTTAATTGCCATATTTAAACTACGATTTCAGGTACACTATATGTGTAAATACAACAAAGATGTGAAGGTGTTTTGGAGAAACTGAAAAGTATAACAAAACTTCTCGATGAACATAACAAAACCAATTTTATGACAACTATATTTTAATATAAAATTTACATAAAAATTGCATATAAGCACAAATTCATATTTATTTCACATACAATTACAAAAGACTATAAAATTCAATTAAAAATTATGTGTGTATTGAAAATAATGTAAAACAATGTGAATACTGATTTTTTATATAAACGATATTCTATCAAATTAACATGAAAGCTCAATTTCACTCCCATTTTTCACGGAAATTACATCTTTTCACATCTTTTTACATTTCACTTCCCGTGGTGCTTATAAGATACAATTTAGATGGCCCGACAAAAAGTGGACTGTCACTGGTTCATATTATAGCCTCGATTGATGACGACAAAGGGAAAAAATCAACAAGCCGACGCACCTGTGGAATTCTATTCAATCTAGTTTTAAGATTAACGTTAATGAACCTTTTCAACCATTCTTGTTATGCAGATTTTGATGTAGGTTTTTTGGTCAACAACGTAGGAATCTCTTATTTCCTTGTAGGAATATGGTGCTCCTTGTTAGCAGATAAGAGTAGCAGATGATGCCACACTAACGCACCTGTGGCAGACTTTCTGCGTCCTTAGTGAAAGCACAGTTGGAATTCCCGCGGTCTTCCTTAAGACTGTGCGAGTAGCGTAGTTGTTGACTGAACTTTGTTTTCTTTATTGCTAGGTACGGTATTTTTTTGGCTCTATTCAATCTAGTTTTAAGATTAACGTTAATGAACCTTTTCAACCATTCTTGTTATGCAGATTTTGATGTAGGTTTTTTGGTCAACAACGTAGGAATCTCTTATTTCCTTGTAGGAATATGGTGCTCCTTGTTAGCAGATAAGAGTAGCAGATGATGCCACACTAACGCACCTGTGGCAGACTTTCTGCGTCCTTAGTGAAAGCACAGTTGGAATTCCCGCGGTCTTCCTTAAGACTGTGCGAGTAGCGTAGTTGTTGACTGAACTTTGTTTTCTTTATTGCTAGGTACGGTATTTTTTTGGCTCTATTCAATCTAGTTTTAAGATTAACGTTAATGAACCTTTTCAACCATTCTTGTTATGCAGATTTTGATGTAGGTTTTTTGGTCAACAACGTAGGAATCTCTTATTTCCTTGTAGGAATATGGTGCTCCTTGTTAGCAGATAAGAGTAGCAGATGATGCCACACTAACGCACCTGTGGCAGACTTTCTGCGTCCTTAGTGAAAGCACAGTTGGAATTTCTGCAGTCTTCCTTACGTTTGGTGCTTTATATTATAACCAGTTTTTATTTCGAAGCTCGAAACCTGAACCTAGTATCGCTTTGTTTCATTTGACAGTAGTGAGTAATAAATTGTAATAACGTTGCTGACACTCCAGTGAATAGGCTGTGAACGGAACGCGTCAGTATTGAAGCAAACAGTACAATTCACCTCGAAAACCGAAAAGAAGTTTCACTGGCTCTGCACCTCTTTATGCTTGAAAATGCTTCCAAGTCCTATCAAGATTTCGAAAAATCACCAAAGCTAGTCTTGAAATATAATAACAACACGAGATGAAGCTCAAGTCTAGATATGATCTCCAAACGCCTGGTTGTACGTCCTGCCTATTATCACGCAATTGGTAAAAATAAAACTACAAAATATGTCGTATTCCCGATTTTGAAGTCGTTTATCTCTAATTTCTACACTATTAATGCATAGTCATGCACACAAAGATAAAAGACATTATTAAGGTCCATGTCAATTGATGTCACTTATATGCATTATTTTGTCTTCGCTCTCTGTATACATAACTATCAAGCGATCTCGTTATTCAAAAATTTGTTTAATCAGCTCGACGAATGTCAAGAAGAGAATAGCAATAAATAACTCGTTTTGTCTTTTTTGCATTTTTGAGTAACTTTCAACTTATGACCGCAAATGCATAATGAAACAAAGGCTAATTGATAAAGAAATCTTGTAGAAACAATAAATAGCCAAGAAACGTTTACATTATCCTTCATGAATCATCTAGAAACAATATAAAACATAGAATAGAAAAAGTATAAATACAAAGTATTTTAAAGAACGTAAAAAAGAGGAAGAGACACTCTTATTTTACATTGTGAAACTACCAAGTTAACGTATTAGAGCATCTACAGCTGTACAGGTACTGCTCTGTAAATAGTTTTGTGACTCTTATGTTATATAGTTGTTTAAAGAGATTTGCGTAGCATTATCATAAAAGAAAGACCTTATCGCGAGCATATTTTTTCTTCTATAAGCTGTCAGATAAAAATGGAAATCAAAAACAAGAACCCTCAGTACCATTTTATCAATAATAAGTACCTTCAAAAAGTTACACATCCGACGTTTGCCAGATTTGCTACAGAGAAAGAGAGTGAGATTATTAAAAGATCTGCAAGCGTCCCATTCGAAACTAGTCTCCAATTACAAAATAGATGGATCAATTACTATAATAATGTTATAACAGCTGAAAGGCCTAAAATTCAAACTGCATCCAGGTATTTTTTTATTTTCGACTGCAGTACCGAAACTAGTAAAGCTGATAGACGATTCAAAATAGAGGAACGAATACGACAGCTACTTTCCAAAGAATATTTATTCAAGCAAAAGCATTGGTGAAGAGAAAAAATATCATTGTTGTTAAACAGTTTTTTAACCAGCTTCTTTATGTTTAGAAAAACTCACGAGCACAAATTTCAGCTGCATCTATCGTGGCAATTGGTGATCAAGCTCAGAGTTCAGCCAGGCTTCTGAAAAGGGATGATAATACAACAGAAGAAAGCGACGACGAAAGCTATGAAGAAGAAAAAAATGCTGAAGACGAAGACAGAAGCAGTGAAATGGAAGAGCGAGCTATAGAAGATGAAACTAGTTTGATCGCTGAAAATGACGAAGATGAGAACTATGCAAGCAAGATTAGAAATATGGCCATAACAAAACTACTAGACCCAAAATACATAATCGATGCTATAAATATTCCTGGAAAAGAACACAACAACAGCATCAGGCACATTCTTTATAAAAAAGCTCACTCAATAATACAGCAAGAGAGTATTGGCGCTATATCAGCTGAGCTACTGAAGCTCTCATTATCCAACATCTTAAATTTCACCAATCCATATTTACAAAATATATATGAATCTTTGATTCCTACTGGTGAAACGAAAAAAATAAATCATATTAGACAACAAAAGAAAGATGAACTTGAATTTGATGATAATATGAACATAATGATAGATGAAGTGCTCGATCAGCTTGAGTTGTATACAACAAACTTCAATACAGACAAGTTGCGTACGATAATTGATGAACTTAAATATAAGGAGCCAAACAAACACTCACCAAAATACCAGTTGTTGAACGTAGTAGAGATTGTGTAAGTTTTTTTTTTATTATTGTTAGTCAAATACTTGCTATACTTACTCTTCCCCCCCCCTTTTTTTTTTTTTTTACAAGTGTCAGAGGCTTTCATTTCTGGAAGGGCGCTTCACCCAAGTCCGAGTTGGCCTATTTGAGGAAGTTTGAAGAGTTGCTGGACGTGATTATGGACGATACTGAGCTTATTTTGTCAGATGGCGAAAGCGTTTGCGTTTCGACAAGAGATTCATTGCGCAGCATGATGGAAGAGGATGAACTAACTGAATTTGGGAGAAGGATTGACTTGATTGTTAACTGCAGCCGTTTAGGAGTCACTGTTGAACTATGCAGCATAGAGTTTAAAAGACAAGATGCAAGTAAATCGGTGGTTACTCGCCAACAAAGCAAAAATGCTAGAATAAACTCTTGTATCTTAAGCAGCATCAACTCCTTGACAAAGAACTTTAGCAATCAAATATTATCCTTTGACTTTGTTGGAAACAACGGTTATATGACGCAGATGTGTTGCTATGAAGACGTCATGTTTTCTCAAAAAATCACTGATCTTCATATACCGACAGATACATTCGAGTTGGATAGTTTGAGAAGTACTTTGAAGCATTTGTATTTGTGGAAGTCACATCTTGTAAAGTTATCTGCTACAGTCATAAAATCCCTATACAGCAACAAACGAAGGTATTCTCTTGTCGAGACATGCGAAAAAGATAGCAACAAGTCGTCAAGGCTCTCCCCTCCCCCCATCCAGCTCAATAATATCTTCATGACCCCACACAGAAAGAGTACAAAATAAATATATTAATGTTGAGAATAGAATTTGTTTATTTGAATTGTGTTATTACAACTAAGGCTATACGTGTTATCGAGTTTCTTTACTTTGTCTCTTTCTTTTTACCAAGTCAGAGGATTCCTTAAGTAGCCAAAAAAAAAAAAGCCACCATTATCAGAATTAACAACAGTATCAAGTTTGTTCAACGTGTTGTATTTGACATCTAATCCTGCCATATCGTAAAATAATATATAAAAATACCCATTTGGAAGAATATAGTTCACAATTCTGGATTATATGGAATTATATCTTATTTCCAGTTCGTTGTTTCTTTTCCGTCTTCGGTATAGAGATTTTCTGAACCATTTTGATATAATGTCTTATCAAGTGTTTATTAGAGAAAGGTTTAAAGAGCAACTTGAAAAAATAAAAAAGCAAATGGGATATCATAAATCTACGAATTGACGTAAATTAGCGAAAATAAAGTCCGCAAATTGGGAGTTGTAAGCCTGAAAAAAAAAAACCGCCAAAAACGTCGTTAATTTTAGTTGCCAACTTGCGCCAAAAATAATTTAACCTTGTGGCAATTATTTTTTAAAATCCGATCGATTTTTTTTTTGACTTTCGGTCAATTATTTTTTTAGAAAACGCCAATTTCCATAAGCCTGACTGTATGCAAAATGATGTCTGTATAAATTTATGGTTGCAGGTACACATATGCATATGGTCATGTTACACCATACTATGGTTACCAAGTTTAAAAGCTATAACTTTTTTAGTATTTTTTTAAATTTGATTTGAAAACAATATTTTGAGTATCAATATAGAATAATATTTCTGTAATTGAATGCTTATTTATAATCACCTGTTATATATATATATATATATATATATATATATACATGATCAACTATAATGACGGTGCATTTTAGATGTACTGGGATCTCTCTTGTTTGTGTACGGAGATGGCCATTGGGATAGTTAATTTGATGTTGTCAGATTTAATTTGACCAACGAAATAGTCGACAAATAGAAAAGAAGGATATATATTAGACATGCTAAAGAATCTTTTAATAGCATTGAATAGTTTTTAACTTTTTGGGAAACATCTAACCCCCCACCCCTTTAGAGGAATTTTTTATTTTTTGTAAACTAAATTTATAAGTGGGAGCTATTTTGAGTTTACTATTTAAATGTACTATAACGGTAAAATGGTAAATCGATAAAAAAAATTATGACGCTAAGTTTTTTTTTTAATATTTCAAATGAATACAGATTACCTTCTTTTTCTTTTTTTGGGCTGTCTCATCAATAATAAAATGTGTTATTTTAAACAAAATAATAATATACAACTCAAATTTTATTGAGAATAAAAATACATGAAAGAAATTAAATCTACTAGTGTCACAATACTTGTTTATTGTTGGGATTATGATGGCTACTACTGGTTTTTAAATGAAAACGATTGACTATATTCCGAGTTGTGCCTGGAGATTGATTGTGTTTCATCAAATAGACAGTCTTTTGGTTATTGACAACAATCACCTTGGAAAATGTCACAGAATTATTAGTATTTGAATTGTTATTTTGGTTGAGTGATGATTTATTGGGTATATGTGAAGGCATAATATTCAAAATGATAAGTCTACTACTAGACATTTCAGTCATACTACAAGAAATAAAATAATAACAATAATAATAATAAAAGAGAAAAGGATTCTTTGCTTAAAATCCAAGATTTATGTCTGCCAATGACGAAAGGAAATAACCGGCTGAAAATATCAGTGTTTTATTAAGCAAATCACAAGATATATTGCAGTATTTATACATACACAAATATTATTATATTCATTAAAACGCGTGTGTATTTATTACAAAAAACCATCTGATTTTATTAACTGTAAGAAAGTAAATATATGATGATGAATAGTATTACAGAATGATTATATAAATTTTTAGTGCTTTCGAGAATCAGGATGTGATCTAACAACCATAACAGTGCAATGAAGATGATGTACAAGGTATTCAGATGTAGAACCAATCAATTTCCTATTAATACAAAGTATCAAAGAGTCAATTTTGAATAGATACGTAAATCAAATTATATACCTCTTCAGATAACCAAGACCACGGCTACCACAAATAACCAAATCAGCTTGCTTTTCTTTAGCAAATTTAGTAATTTCAGTTGTAGCAACACCTCTAAGAATTTCTGCCTTTACATGTTTCTAAATTATTTTTTTTAAAAAAAAAAAAAAAAAAAAAAAAAAAAAAAATGTCTCAGTTAATTAAAATCATAAATTCCCTACCCTTCCCACAAAGCACAATATATTACCAAACCCAAGGATTGCATAGCATGAACAGCTTCAGCCAAATGTTCTCTTCCTTGAGACTCTAATTGAGCAATTGTGTGTCTGTAATCAGCAGCACAATCAATACCACCTATGGCAATTGTCTGCCAGCCACTTGGACCTTCGATTTTAGCAACATCTTCGTTAATACAAGTGACAACATAGATGATATCATTAGGAAGAAGAACACTATGGCCATTAACCCATTCCAAAGCTTGGCGGCCAGCGTCAGATTCATCATAACAGATAACTACCTTTCTAGGAGCAGCAGAATCAGGAATAGAGACGTTTACACTATTGGACATTGCTTTATTAAATATGTTTTATATTAAAGTAATTTTTGTTATTTCATATTTTGACAGTAGTATTTATACTTGTTAAAAAAATGAATGTTTCAGCATCATGACGCATGAATGAATAACCGTTGGAACAAAAAGGCATGAATTTACTCATGATTTTCTTCTCAGTTCGGAAGGGGTATATTCAATATTTTCCGTCTGATGCAAATGCTTCGGTGCTCCTGAATAGATGTCTCCTGGAGCAACAACAACAACAACAACAACAAGAGGGAAATTTGTTGTTTATATGTAAAAAAAAAAAAAAAAAAAAAAAAAAACTGGTAGTACAGTGCCCCTTAATATTCATGTAAGCTTCTTTTCATAAAATAAATATCAAACAATCTCTTTTTCTCTCTCTTCTTTTTCTTCTTCGATTTTTATATGCAAGAATACCAAAAGAAAAAAGGCAATCACCACTTGTTTTGTTCTTAATATAGAGTTCTGATACAAAATTATAAATAATATAGAAATCTCTCAGCATCGCTCAATCAAAAGCTTCAAATCAAATAATTCTCTTTCACGGAGTTTATCTATCTCATCAAAATCTCACGTAACAAAGTTATACAACACAACTCCTCAACATTTGTCTACAATGCCTACATTACCTACTATAGGTAGTATAGAAACATTTTCTTCTTCTTCAAAGCATGAAGAGAATAATAAATTAAAAGGTGTTTTAAACAAATTTGTTGGTAAGTATGTAAATACAAAATAGATAAGGACAATATATTAATTAGGTTATCTATAGATTTAATGTCTACAAACACTGATATTCAACATAATGGTGGTATGGCCATTTCAGGTCCAATGAATATTTCATCTCCTTACAATACAAGACATGTTACACATGTTGGTTTTGATGCAAATACAGGCGAATTCACTGGTCTTCCAAGAGAATGGCATACACTTTTGAAAGCAAGTGGTATAACTCAAATTGAACAGGAGCAAAATCCACAGGTAATTTTTTTATTTATTTATTTATTTAAGGAGAACCTTGTTTTGTTAACTTGTTTCCACTTTTACCACACCATCACTATTTTCCCCTCCTCCTCCTCCTTCTTCTTCTTCTTCTTTTCCTTCTCCTTAAAAAAAATATAGGCTGTCATTAATGCAATTGAATTTTATCAAGAATCCAAAGATCTGGATGAAGCTGTTTGGCATAAGATTCCTAAACCGCAAAGTTTGAGAAATAGCATTCGATCTGAACCATCATCAGATGTTGGTATTCATTACCAATCCCAGAAATCAACTGGAAATGCTATCACTAAATCTTTACGTCGATTGTCTAAACTTAAACTATCGGATTATGCCAAACGCTCGTCAACTGTGAG
This sequence comes from Mucor plumbeus, assembly GCA_016758945.1. Classification (NCBI taxonomy): domain Eukaryota; kingdom Fungi; phylum Mucoromycota; class Mucoromycetes; order Mucorales; family Mucoraceae; genus Mucor; species Mucor plumbeus. The sequence continues at coordinate 55,359 of JAEPRC010000227.1, forward strand.
TATAAATGATATAGTTTCAATTGTATTTTATTATTGACAGAATTTTAAATATAGGCTTCCAATCGTTCATCTATCCTAGGTAATGTACATATTATTTTTAATTTGATATATATACTCATGTTTTTTATTCTTATAGTAGAGAATCAACAGATTAAGGTTGAAAACGTCATTTCCCGTCCGACTGAAACAATGCAAAAACAAATATCAGAAATCTCACTACCATTACCAGCAGAAAAACCAGTGCCAGCAGCTATTATTACTAAATCTGCAATAGAAAAAGAAGAAAATTATCCTCCTGTCATTAAACGAAAACAAAAAGAACCGAAACCGCAAGAATTAGATGTTATAAGACAATTAAAAGACATTTGCTATACCGTGGATCCAAATGATATGTACAAAGATATGATCAAGATTGGACAAGGGTATTTATACAGAATTCTTTTAGATTCAATGTGATAAAAATAAACTGTTTATTTTTTTTATTTTTTATTTTTTTTTTAGTGCATCTGGTGGTGTGTTTATTGCTCATCGTTCGTTTGAAAATGGAAATGGTGAAAAAACTAAAATGCCTGTTGCTATTAAGCAAATGAATTTGGAGCAACAACCCAAAAAGGAATTAATCATCAATGAAATTCTTATTATGAAAAAGTCTCAAAACCGAAATATTGTCAATTATTTAGATTCTTACCTCTGGAAAGGTGATTTATGGGTAGTAATGGAATATATGGAAGGAGGCAGTTTGACAGATGTCGTCACTTGCAACATGATGATGGAAGGTCAAATCGCTGCTGTTTGTAAAGAGGTTTTACAAGGCTTACATCATTTACATACAAATGGTGTCATTCATAGAGATATTAAAAGTGATAATATATTATTGAGTCTTCAAGGTGATATTAAATTAAGTAAGTGTATAATTTAAGAGGGATTAGAGTATGTGAAAACTAACCTCATATTAGCTGATTTTGGTTTCTGTGCTCAATTAAGCGAAACTCAAGCTAAACGCACAACTATGGTGGGTACTCCTTATTGGGTAAGCCCTCAGCTGATTGCATTATATTAATTATATACTTATAAACACACAAATTACAGATGGCTCCTGAAGTAGTAACTCGCAAGGAATATGGGTCAACAGTAGATATCTGGTCTTTGGGTATCATGGCCATTGAGATGATTGAAGGAGAACCACCTTATTTAAACGAAAATCCATTGAGGGCACTTTATTTAATTGCAACAAATGGTACACCAACATTACAAAGCCCAGAATCTCTTTCAGAAATATTTAGAGACTTTTTGTCAAAATGCTTGGAAGTAGATCCAGAAATTCGCCCTTCAGCAGAAGAGATGTTGAAGCATCCCTTTTTGAAAATTGCTGATCCTCTTCGTTCTCTTTCTCCTCTAATTCGTGCCGCAAGAGAAAGTGCCAATGCGAGCTCTTAATTTCTGTTTGTAATCTACTATTTTTTTTGTTATACCCCAACTTTAACTCCTTTTTTTTCTTTCTTTTAATTAATTACACTTATAATTGTTACCATTTTACATATATGAGTTTTATTTAATCTTAAATCCTCTAATATATATATATATATATATAAAAATGTCGAAGTTTAATTCATATCAGATGCAAGTATTTAAAGCAAAGATTATATCTGAAATCATATGGCAGCATGCGTTCGGCAACCAAAAAACATTGATACAGATACTAGTCGTCATAAACAATAAGGACGAAGTTTTTGCAGATTCTGTGTTTTATGGTCCTGGCGGTTTGCTTTGACGGTAAATAAAACCAAAACTTAATTATTTCCTATTTTAGCTTCTTCTAATAATTGCTTCGAGATTGTTCCTTGTACTGAGGATTCTCATTATACTCGAAAAAGTTACAATCCATAAGTTGAAATGTACTTCGATATTTTTTATGTAAAATTTCAAGTTTCAAAAAATTGAAATTTCAAGATTATCTAACAATCATAATCCAAATGTGCCCTCTTTTCTATAACTAGCCTAATACTAAACGCCTTTTATTAGTGTGTACCTTAGTCGCTTAGACAATGCTGAACAGATATGAATTGGACGCATTATACTATCTTTTTCCAAATTTATTTTATATCTCACGAAAGACTCAAAAACAGGCAAAATTGGCTGGTTTTTTTCTTAGAAATTGGGTCTCACTTTTCACCCTTGATCTACTTTTTTTTTTGCGCTAAATGGTCTCAAGAAAAAGTTATACGCCAATGTACCCAATGCAGTAAATAACGAAGTTGTTTACTAAAATAAAAAAATATATAAAAATAAAAGCGGTAGAAATACAATTATAATCAGCTAAAGTTTTATTACAAAAGATTTCTGAAGATTAAATATAATTGAAAAAGTATGAGGGTATTTATAGTGATTTAGAGAACT
>JAEPRC010000228.1:0-57279 GCA_016758945.1 Mucor plumbeus
ACATTTGACGCACAAATGTGGCGACTCAAAAAAATACGTGTCTCTTTTTCGCACATTTTGTGACTAAAAAAATGCCACATTTGCTGCACATATGTGGCGATTGCTGCACATTATTTTCGCCGTGGTGAATGCTCTTAAAAACTCATCGGGGAGGCCATAGTGTGTAGACTATGTGGACTAACTTTTATTTAATATAACATCGATTGTAAACTATAACATGAAGCATTATTATGCGAAATTTGCATGTTAAACATCAAAGTTTGATAGGTACTGTTGGAAGATTATAATAATTTGATAGTAATAATTCCTAATTTTGATAAATCAAGCACAACATATGTACTAAGATTAACCAAATATATACAAAAGAATATTTAACTTAACTACAGAAAAACATATACAGTATTATGACTAACGCACACTGCATTACTATAGTACAACGTTGTGCACACCTAGCACTATACAAAAAGTTCGCGCCCGATAAACGTCTCACGTTAATATTAACGTTGCAAAAAAAGAAACGCTATGCGTCCTCGGGGAATCGAACCCCGGCCTTCACCTTGGAAGGGTGAAATTCTACCATTAAACTAAGAACGCTTGGATGATAACTAAAAATTATTTAAAAATATATTAAAATAATACATAAATATGGAGTGTAACGTTCTGGCATGATTTTTTTCAACAATTTAGGAATGTATTTACACCTACCATTTCTCCGTTATTGAGAAAATAATAATTAAAAGACTTTATCGCCATCTTCCAATATTTTTTTTGGTAAAACGCTTTCCGTTACCTGATATGTGGCAATTTCATCCAAATATTAAACTAATAATAATCTAACCAATTTTTTTTAAAAAAAAAACTGCTTATGAGAAATTTTTTTGTACACATTTTTAAAAGTATTTCCACAAAAAATTAGTATTTAGAGAACAACTATATTAAATACAATAGAGCCAAACAATATCTATGACATTAATGTAAAAAAAACATGCTTGATTTAGCGAACATATTTCAATCGTCTGCAAAAAGGTTAAAAAATCGTTTTTTAAAAAAATGCCTAAAATTCTTTTATACTTCAATATGTTATAAAACGCTACAAAACAAATAAATTCCATTCTTATAAAGTGTCTGTATAGCTTAGTTTATTGCAGAGATATTGAATCTCAAGGGTTCTAAATTTTATTAGTAAATTAGTAGTAAAAATTTGAAACATTGGTACTAGAAAAGTTATATTAACTATAAGAGGTAGAGTATTTCGGGGCTCATGCTTTTGAACTAAAGATATACATCTCAGGCACTTTGCTATATAATTTTCCCTAGGGTTACTTAGTAGAAAAATAATCTGAGCACGAATAAAAAGTGTGGTGGCTCCATTTTTATGCAGAAAACTGTGAAGTTTACTCATTTTGAGCCTTTCGTGAGACATAATACGACTAATTCATATATATATTTTGCTGTATCTAAGTTATATATTCCGCAAAGTGTTTTGTATAGGATTAAATATGGAATAGAGGGAAAGCTTTGGTTTTGAAAACTGAGAACTTTGAAAATTCAGTTTTCTCGCTAGACATGGCAATTATAAATGAGGTACTGTATCTTGATAGGGTTGACAAGACTATTCTCTACTCAATAACGAGTAGTGCAATGAGTTGTACTATATTTTTATTATCGAAACACATTGCAGAATTTAGCAAATTATTATGATAATTCAAGATAATCTATGGACTGGCAACTTAAATACGGTTGTAATTCTATCTTTATGAAAAATTCAATTTTTTTGAGATTCTCAGGATGCATAAATATGAGTTGTTTTATTATCAAATAAATCAATCATTCAATCTAAATTTTCTCTGCGACGGATAAATATTTCTTCATGAGACAAAATGAAATAAATAGCTACCAATGAGCAGTATTATAACATAAATTTAGAGATATAAACCAGTGATACATTCATAGATTTTACTTTATATAAATAGACATAGACAAATGAAAGGTAGCTTTTTTTTCTCCAAACCATTTGAAACTTGACCACTTTGTAGAAGCTAAAAACCAACTGTTTAAAATTCAAAATCAAAATGTTTTCTTGAAATTAATGCGCGATAAAAAATCAATTATATAAAAAGAATACAGTACTAGAAGTGGGCTAAATAAAAACCAAACTAGAATAACATGTGCAAAGAAGTAGAAATTACATTAAAAATTAAAGGATTTTTTTTAAAAAAACATCAATATGTAATAACGCTATACAGGATGCTCAAGATGTAAAATATCATACTAATTAAAACATGGTTTTCAAGCTCTTTAGCTTAATAATAAATTGCAAGGTGTGTATTAAATAATAAAGAAATTAATAGAATAAAAATAGTATAATAAAAGACTGATCATTTAGGAGTAGCAATACTACCAGCAGAAGCAGCAGCAGACTTCATTGCTTCCATCATTTTAGCCATAGTTTCTGGATCATATTCATTAGAGATACCAATTGCAAGTGCGGTACAAATACCACAGAATCCGAATGTAAACATCATAATGTGAGCAGCAACTTCCTAAAGCAGTATTTAGTAAAAAAGTACATCTAATGCTAGATTTTTACATACATAATTATATCTTCTCACACAAGGATCAAGAACACGCTTCCAATTCTTTCTTTCCACTTGATCTTCCACTTCTACCTGTCTTGAACGACGAAAAAATTTATTTTTTGTCAACTGACCACTCTTGCACTTTCTGTACTCGGCCAATTCATAATGAGGAATCATTCGATTACCCAACACAGCACGGATTGAACAAAGACCAGATCTTCCAGACGCAAATAAAAGAGCAGACAAAAATGAAATTACAATGATGGGCCATCTGAAAATACGAGGTGCATGCAAACTATATGTCGTATACAAAAGTAAGGGTGATTGAAATGCCAAAAATATACTGAGCAAGTAAAAAAATATTACAGCACTGTAACGAACATTTTGAACAGCATGATGTAGAAAGTGCCGAAGACTAACTCTGTTGAGATAGTCGTAAATGTATTCATGAGCGTCTAAGAATACATCAGGATGTGTGGTGTAGCAAGCATTGTAAAGTACATATCGTGATCGCCATGATTCAATGTTTAATTCTTTAAAGGAGTTGGGATAGAAAAATGTCTGCAAGGCTGAGTCTATTTCGGCACGGAGGGGTTGACCTGGTGTTGTTTTGTAAAGAATATCATTTACAGGAGAAAATACTGTAGGGTCTTTTGTTTCTTCTCCAGCCTTGATTAGGAGTTCTTCCAACGGTAAATTAATAGAACTTGCCGATGCAGTATCTTTTGGTAGAGGCGATTTGACTTTTTCATGTTTTGGTAAAGCTTCAAATTTCTTTCTGTATTCCATTAACCATATATGAAATTCTAGATTTTGTACAGTATGCTCTTTGTTTAACAGAAATAATCTAAAATCTTCTAAACTGATAGGTTGCTGTGTTTGTCCACTTATAACTTGTTCTATATTTTAAGACAATTTAGCCATATTTTTTTTTTTTTTTTTTTTTTTTTTTTGAAATCAAATACGAATACTTACGAACATGAATTTCTTTGAGATCACCTTTCTCTGACATGAACCAGCGCCTCCAGCTTCTGGGAAAAGTTTTGACGTATCTAAGCATGCTCTTTTTTTACTATTTTTCTTTATCAAAACTTAAAAAAAAATCATCAATATTTATATATTTCTGTTCAAAAGGGTCCCTTTGTTGTCTTGATTTTGTCTAAAATAAAATATATTAAACATCCTTTTTCATGTATAGTACAAAAAGTACATTTCATGTAGGAGCGGCAATAGGAGTAAATTTATATTTTTCACACATAATAGCAAAGTTAGGGTCATTTTCATGTTGTGCATCTCTCGATTCAATTCAATTTTACTATTGTTAAATATTACATGACCCTGTGAACGATCGATCATCATCATCATCATCATCAGTGATTTATGCGCGGACTCCATAAACATTACACTTTTGAATGCCATTTTAACATTTTAACTTTTTCTTTTTAAGGAGAAAATGCTACATAGGTTTAACTGTAGATCAATAGATAAGGATTTAGGTTTTTGAGTCTGACATAAAAAAAAAGGACACGGGTTATATTTTGTATCAGTACAAAAGCTGTAAATTCTGAAATAAATATAATTTTGTCATTGATCTACATTATTTTACGTTTTAATTGCTCGTGAAACAATAGTATGATTTTTTCTGAGGTCAAAAAGATTCGGTTTGCAGATAAATTTGTATCAATGAAGCAATAATTTCTCAGATGTTGTTTTGTGCATCTGTGTTTGCTCTTCTCAAACGTGTTGGAATTATTCAATGTTCTTTAAAGAAATATATATAATAAAATAAATTAGTGCTTGGCATTACATCTTTTTATTTTGTACTACTCTTGCCGGTGTCAAAAAAAAAAAAACTTTAATGCCATTTTTGTGTAATTATGCTTTAATTTAGCTAATTATACCAGCCTAGCAAACATTTTACCTCGAATTTTAGCTAAAAACATAAATTTAGATTTTGAGAGAAACACTATTTGACATATGTTTTTGTTCAAATGTTTATACCCTAGTTTAGGTATTTAATGCATATTCTATTAGATACAGAGAAAATAAATATTTCGTTTTAATTTATTGACGTGGAGTGAAAAAGCTTTTTGGCAAGTATTTATATATGAGACTCAAATGTAAAACCTCATGTACATTGTACTCTATAAATTAATTCAACATGCTACTTTTGCCTCTCTTTCTTTTTGTTTCTCATTTTTCGTAAAAAAAAAAAATGATTGCGCCAAGACAAAAGAATACCTCTGGAAGGCAACTCAAAAGATTGGTGCTACCTTTGCTGGCCATTGGATTAATTATGTGGTGTTTTAATACATTTTCTAGGAATCGTATATTTAAAACTAAAGAATTTACATATCAAGATATCCAAAGGTTGTCTACATTAATAGCAAAGCAACAGCAACAATTGCAACAAGAACAAAGAGAAAATGCGGTATTTGTTGTGCTCGCAAGAAATGGTGATAGAATTGGTATTAGAAATGCCATGAGACAATTGGAAGATCGCTTTAATAAGAAGTACAATTATCCTTATGTGTTTTTAAATGATGAACCTTTTGATAAAGATTTCATTGAATATACATCAGGTTTAGCTTCAGGGGAAACGCATTATGGCTTGATTGATGAATCCATGTGGGGATATCCTGACTGGATTGATCAAGAAAAAGCACGACAAGGCCGTGAGGCTATGGAGGAAGAAGATATTCCTTATGGTGATTCAGAATCATATCGTCATATGTGCAGGTAAATTATTTTACTATTTTGTTGGGAAACCTTATAAACTCTTTTGGTGACAGGTTTCAAAGTGGATTCTTTTTCCGTCATCCACTCTTGGATCAATATGATTACTACTGGTACGAATAAAATGATATATCCCATATAATAGCATTCCTAATATTTTTTGTAGGCGAGTTGAACCTGATGTTGAATTTACTTGCGATGTTGATTATGATCCATTTAAACATATGCGTGAAAATGATTTAAAATACGGTAAGCAATGATAGAAATTGAAGTTGTAGATCATGCATTAATACAATATAGGATTTACTATATCTCTTCGTGAATATGAATTGACTATTTCTACTTTATGGGAAACTACTAAAGATTTTGTAAAGAAGCATTCTGATTACATTATTCCATATAATAGTTCAGATAGTTTTATTGGTTGGCTTTCTGATGATTATGGTGAAACTTACAATTTATGTCATTTTTGGAGCAATTTCGAGATTGGCTCTTTAAATTGGCTTCGATCAAAAGAGTATCTAGCATTTTTTAATCATCTTGATAAAGCAGGCGGATTCTTTTACGAAAGATGGGGCGATGCTCCTGTGCATAGTATCGCTGCTGCTTTGCTTTTGAAGCAATCTGAAGTGCATTTTTTTTACGATATTGGTTATTATCATGACCCTATTTTGCATTGCCCTTCCAAGCCATCATGGCTTCCTAAGGAAAAATGCAACTGTGATCCTGAGAATAGCATGGATGATGATAGAGCGTTTTCTTGCACTGCCAAGTATTTAGATTTAATTGGTAGACAGAAAACTGATTTTCTTATTACTAAAAGATCTCCCAAAAGAGGTGGAGCTTACTAGAGTATACTACTATAATAATACAATGCTGAATTTTTAATAAAGACTCATATGTTAATTGATTTCATTCGAATTGTTCGTAAATTCACTGTATTTTTGCAATAATATTGCATCAGTGGCAATTGTTGTTGTTGACATTAAAAGGCCGACTAACAATGTCCATTCTATTACAGCTTTTAAAAAAAATTATTTAACATTTTTCAGTTATATAAGGGTAGTTAAAGACATGAAATGCAATAGCTAGCATATGAGGTAAATTAGGAGTATTTTTAGTTGCACAATTTTACAGCAATTTACGGGTTTTATACAACCTAAAGGTTTTTGATATTTGAATGGGTCAAATGCAACTTTTGATATTAAAATTATGTAAAATCATAATTTGTTAAAACTTGGATACACAAAATACAATTGATAGACATTTAGGTTTACTAGTTACTTGAAAATTTATACTGTAATGCTTTGTAAAAAGCATAAAAACCAGCAATAATTAAAAAGGCTTTCAAAAAAATCCTGAGATGAAATTCTTGTTGGTTCATCGCTACTACAACGTTTGCTCTATTGTACAAACGCCAACAAGTAACCTTTTCGTGACTCGATAAGAGAAAAAAACCTGCGCTTGATAGTGAAATGTACAACTACAAAGACGTGTCGTTCTTCTTCTTTATTGTATTAGTTAATATATAAAATATACTTGGTTATGCAGTCAGCTTCTTCAGCACAGATGGCAGCAAGTACTACTACTGTAAAAAGTAACGGAAAGCTTTATAATACCTATACAGAAGCTTACCTTGCTGCTCTAAGCAAATTGAATGGACGTTTTTACAAGTCTCTTTTCTTATTTTCAATTGCTATTGCAATTTTGTTTCAAGCAAGATTTTCATTAGATTATCGTAAGCAAATATACTATAAAAAAAAAAAAAAAAAAAAAAAAGAAAAAAACTAACTTTTTATTAATGAATTTTATAGATGTTCATCTCAATAATTTTTTCTCTTGGAGAACATGTATTTTCTCTCTTGTGATCTTTTTCACAGGTGTTGTTATTTCTTTCATTCGCAATATGACATTTACAGGTAAGTTTGGTTGTGGATCTTGTTGCTTAATATAATTAATTTGTATTATAGTGTTTGAGCCTACATACCCTAGTTACCTTGCCAAAATCATTACAGACTGGACATCTTTGGATAATTTGCTTCTTTTTGTTATTCATTCTGTCCTCAATCTTGTTGTTATTCGTTATTTCTTTTCATGGGTTACTAATGAAAAGTATACTCATGAACTTCTTTTACAACCCCCAGGGTAAGAAAGCAATATTTTCTAGCGTATATCTTATATGTACTTACTAAAAACCTTAAAGACATTATTTGGGTGCCCGTCAATTGAATCAAGAAAACATTTTCATTATTGTGTATTCCATCATTTTGGCTTTGGGTTATACAGTTCGTTATGTCGCTAATAGATCATATGTTGTCAAAATTAATAATGTTCAGGTAAATTCAGTCAATTATGATGAATATCACCAATTGCTTACATATTTATCGTTGTAGCAACCTTACTTTTTCGATATCAAAACAAGTCTCGCAACATTGCTTTGTAATTCTGCCATGACAGCCATCAATTATTTCTTTGTTACCTACTTTGCATATGCATTTTTCAATGGTACAATTTATTATTTTGTAGCTCGTTTCTTTGGTTTATATAACAAGTAATTATATGATTTGAGCTTTAAAAAAATTTCTTGCACTAACATTGCTTTTCTAGGGTTTTGGATACACCTATTGTTGGCTTTAGCTGGCTCGGTTTGCACCTTTTCTTGCGCTTAATTATTGCTGGAACTGCTACTATGTGTACATATAACATTGCCAATCGTATTTATGATGCTGTTTACTCTTCAGTAAGTTTAAAATAATCAAAAATGAAAATCAACACTAGAGTAACCCCTTTTTTTTTCAATTTTAGACTCTTGTTGTAAGCAATAAATGCATTAATCAATTCGAGGGCCTCGTTGGTGGTCTTTCTGAAACCAAAGTAAATGCCAAAGTAGCTGCCTTTTCCGAGCTTGCCGTTCTTACTACCAAAAACCCTGAGAAGCGTGCAGAATTATTTCGTACTGTAGGCAAGGAATTACAAGATAATGCATGGTATAAAATTATGGAACAATGCTTCAAGATTATCAATGAATTGAGAACTACAATTGATATTGAATACAATGGTGTCCAATCAGGTATATATATTTACATTTGGGACGTTAAATTATACATTGCTAAAAATCATTATTTTTATAGTTACAACTCCTGTTCCTGTCAACAGCAAACCAGTTGAACCACAACAAGTTCGCAATCGACTTCAATTCTCCAACGAAAACATTTATGCCACACAAATAGATCATATTGCTATGATGGAAGATAGAACAAATACTATTTTTCATGAAATTGCCGAAAAAGTGGAATCTGCACCTTCTACTGTACCTAAAATTAAATCAGTTACCAACGACGTTTGGATGAATGTCAAGAAAAGTCAAATAATTGAAATGTTGAAACGCTTAGAATTACAAGTGGGTTATTCTGGCTATTTCCGCTATTTGTATACTGACAGTGCCACTCGTCATATTCAAATTGTATTCAACAAGTATCAATTAATTGTATGGGCTGTTCAATCTCTTGGTACTTTGACTGCCGCTTCTTTGAAAGAAGATCCTTATGGATATGTACAAAATGATCTCACCAAAGTTATGAATCAATTATTGGGATGTTTGGTGGATGTCGAAAAGTATCTTCAAGCACCACCCGCTCAATATAATAATTGGTTGAAGGATGAAAATGTTGTTATTGAGGAATCTGAAGCTGTTGTATTAGGTAATTGCATTTTGAGGAAAAGAAGAAAATATTTAAATTAACCAAATACAACTCTTTTTATAGCATTACGTGAAGCAATTTACCAAATTAGATTATCATTTGATGAATACCTTGATGTATTCCAAATTGATACAAAATATTATAAAAAGTGGGAAAGATTCTTGGCTTATCAAGAATAAAACTGTTTTTCTCTCTTAAAGTAACCTAAAAAACCATTGTAAATAAAATCGTAATTACTTATCAGACCAAGCAATATGTATAGTCAATCAGAAATTTCGGAACGTATTTTATTTACTTGATTCCTTATTTATAGCAGTTAAGAAGTTTATGGGCTCCTTAAATTATTTTATTTCTCAGCACCATGATGTGTGCAAGGTGTGTATTTTTTATTTGGGATATTTTACTTGATCCTAGCAGTTGCGTATTGATGCATTATATTTAGACGAGATTGACCAGGTATAATTGATAAATGAATCATTTAAGAACATCGAAGGTCTTTTGGTTACGTAATGGTTTTCTTGACGCTGATTACATATACTCTATGGTATAAAGTGTAAATTGTAACACAAAAGTTTCCAAAAAGCTAAAAAAAAAAAAAAAAAAGCAGGGAATTTTGCTTACTCAAGGCTCAACAAATGATAGAAACTAACACTTAGAACATTGGCATAGTTCACGTTTGCTTATTTGTTTTTCTAATTTCAGCCCATTTGAGTCTATATTCATTGATTATGAGTATATTACCAGTTGTTTATTTTCTAAGTAAAAGACAGATTTTTTGCTAAAAATTGCGCAAAAATCCTTCAAAAACAGCCGTTAGCTAATAAAATTGACATGTTATTTGTGTATTTATTGCTCATTAATAAGCAAAACTTCAAAATTCAATTTTTAAGTATTGTTTGATTTTATAATTTTTTTCAAAAAATATAGAATATCCGAAACATTGCATACACAGCACACTGTAGCGTTACGGGGGGTAAAAACTTTGCTGGGAAATTTTCATAATATGAACTCAATGGACTTGAGTATATATATAGTTATTGTATAATGGGTTGACCTGCTTCCTAATTTAATTGCGGCTGCAATGATACGTTGCTAATATTTAAAACAGATAAATATTATTGCAGTTGTTGAAGAGGGTAAGGATATTTATATTAAAATTCTTACATCAAAAAATAATTAACATCAAGAGCACTTGACATAAACAGTACTGCAATTAATCAGTACACCAATTTTGCTTTTTCAGTAGTCTGAAAAAGTGTGCACTTTTATCTTCTCATTTACATAGCAATTCGGGGAGGCTAAAGTAGTTACAATTCTGTAGAACAACACTAAAAAACCTACCGCCGCAACGGGGGCTCCAACACACAGTAGGTTATGAGAGCTGCCCTTTGATTTTATTGTGTCCGAGAAGTGTACTACCTATTCTCATTTAAAGTTAAAAGTCATTTAGATTGAAATCGGCAAGATAAGGTTTTGTTGTTGGTTTTTTGCAGTCATAAAAAAGTAAGCACTATGGCCTCCATGATGAGTTTTTGAGAGCATCAATATTCTCATACAGTATGAGTATATCCATAAGCTTATATGAGTGTATATTTTGCAAGAAAAAACGCCACAAAATGTGCTTATGAATAATAAAAAACATACTCAAAAATATTAAAAACGTGCTCAATAATATTAAAAATGAAAAAAAATAGCATTTGAAATGCTCTAATTTTATTCCCTGAATTAATAACAATAAGCGCTCTTTCATAATATTATATGTAATACTGAACTGTCATATTGCTATAGTGGTGTACACCTATTTATCTAACATATAAGTAGTTAAATTGAACTGTCATATTGTTATAGTGGTATATCAATTCATCTAACGAATAAGCAGTTAAATTGAACTAACCTTCATAAAATACTAAGAATGTCCAATTGTACGCAAATAGTAGAATTCATCATATCATAAACTCCTTTTTTTTTGAAAAAAAAACGTAGCAGCCTTTGAAACTATAAATTAATCATAGAAAGTGTTAGTTTTAATTAAATTGATGTAAATTATTATAAGATAAATAAGGAAATGCAAATCGTATATATAAAACGCACTAGAAACGAACAAAAGAATCAATTCTCAGTAGATGATTATGAAATATCTAAATTTCATATCTTTTTACGTAAAATAGAAGGCTATATGAAGTCTATATACTACTGTAAAATAGAAAATAAATTTATTGCATGACATGAAAAACTGATAAAATTACTACCAAAATTATATAATTATTACATAAACACATACGGTTGTAAATCCCAAAAGCAAATGGAACAACAGAATCCCAGTTGAAATGATATAAAGTTTCAGTATATTCATATTATTAAAAATATAATCTACCTCAAAACAAGCGAATGTGAAGACCATGCATTACAGCCAAATGCTTTTACAAAATAATAATAAAATCATATTTAAAGCTCATTTCAAATATTTTATGAAGGGACTTATTCGTTTACTCAAAAATATAATAATATATTCAGTTTTTCCAGATAAATTTAAGATTAAAAAAAAAATAGGAGCCAATAAATGAATGTATTGCAATTGCAAATTAAAACACTATGGGAAAAAATAAGAAAATAGCAATTTTAAAATTAGCAGTTATTTGTTTCTTTACGTAAAATTGTTATAAAGTTATATTTTTCCAATAACATCTTCAAGTAGAATAATTTTTGTAGCGATTGTCATAGTAGTTTTTTCAGAAAAGTAGTAGTTTATATTTGATTTTACACCTTTTTTCCCGTGGTAAAAAACAAATGTTGTGTGTCAATATCTATATCAAGGTCGCACATCCAATGTTCCAGTCTATAATCGGTATTATAGTAGATTAAAGTGTGTTCACATGATCTACATCATGTTCTTCACGTTGTTCCACAGCATGTCCTTAAGATAGTAAATCTAGTATTAGTTATAATGAAAGTATATAAATACATCCTCTGGATGTATCATTAATAAAAGTGGAATATTCTGGCAAGATTATTTCTATTGACCCTTTTGAAATTTCAACAACTTTAAAAAATCGGTCAAATTTATAAAGAAAAAGCCCTTTGAATATTGCTTTATTTGATTTTGTATTTTTTGACAGGCAATGATACCTGGTAGCTGTAAATTTCATTGAATTTAATCAATATACTACAATTCAAAATCAAATTCAACATTTTCCCAACTTATCAATATGTGTATACTAATGAAATACACTTTATCACGCCATTTTATAAATGAAATTGTTTTCATACAGTATGTAAAACAGCAGCAAACACTTTACAGCAATTACATATTATGCGAATTAATTTTAATAATAGACTATATTAATATGTAGAATTGCATTGAAAATAAAAACAATAATAGTGGTGTTGTTATAATTCTAGTAAACAAATTACATTCATCATGTAATACAGTAAGTGAAAGGGACAAAAAAGGGACAACGGTATAAGGTATACTACTTTAATTGAGTCAGGTATCTACCATGTGTGCATAAATAATTTATTTTTTGACTTGGTGATATGACGTTGTATTAAGATATAATGCAATTAAGTTGCGTAGATCCATATCAAAAATACAATTTAAAAGTATGTCAAAAGCGGATTGATATAAAAAATTTAAATTTATTGTGCAATAAATTTTACACGCAAAGCACAATAGCAGGAGGATATGTGCAATCAATTGAAGTATTGTATAATTACAAATTTCACATGCATTATTATTTTTTTTCTTTCAAACAAAATAATAAGATTCTTTTTGTACTGAATAATAGCAGCAACTGCTAATTACAATGCTGGTAATGCGTTAATGACTACTTTTTTGTTGGCTCTTTTCGATTAGTAAATTCTCACATAGTAACTTTTAGCTGTATTCGATGTTAAAATTTATTCTAGTTTATATAAATCTACCAAACTTGATCAAATTTTTGAATACTCTTTCAACACGTTTTTTCTTCTTTTTTTTTGGTTCAAATTATTAGATATATATCTGCTGCGTTCCTCTTAAAGTTTTAATAGAAAAACATTTGGCCGTTGTAGAGATAATACAGTATATAGTATACTGTATATGATGACAAGAACAACTTTGTATATTCAATTTTTAGTTTGATTGCAGATATATCTGTTGAAAAATTATAGTAATATATAGCGGAATATTTGAACATAAAATTCAAGGAATAAAGTACAAATAAATGCTTTTTTATTTCAAAAAATATCAAAGTTCTTGTGTCTACGTCAACTTTGAAGCTTCAAAAATTTGAAAACTTTAAATACGCATATTTTTCGAAGTATTTGACGTACATAATAATGTTTTATACCAGAAAAGCTTTGTAATGATTTGATTTATTACATTCTTACTTAAACCCAATTATTATATAATTAACTCCCAAGTCATATAAATACCAATAATCTATGCAGACTAAATGAACATTAGTGAATTTATCTGCTTCTTTCTTCCCTTTATATATTTATAACCCCATTCCAAATAAATATATTTTATTACTCAATTATCATTGATAATTATAACCAATTAATTGTTCGTTATATAATCCAATATAATCCAATCATAGGTATTAATCGTATAGTAGTAATAGCAATTACAATTAGTAACACCAACCTCTTCCCCCAAAATCATAGAATCAAAGTTTATTTTATAATTCACATATTATATATCCAAATTGACAACCATTTGATTATATAGATTCATTCAAGCTTGTAATTAACCAAGCAACGCAAATGGAATTTATATTTGAAAATATTATTTCCTAAATTTTCATGAATTGACTTTTTATTCAATATCGGAGATGCTTTCTTATGAGCGCATCAATAAAAAACTCATGAGCCTATTGACATCTTATTTGAACACATCTAAAGTATATGTGCTCTGAGAGCATACTGTCGGTTTTTTGCCTATTATTTATATTAAATATCAACTCAATTCCATATTGAATCTGACATTTAAATGAAATTGAAATAGTATAAATACTTTTAGAAACCAGGACCTGATGGCTCCTGGCTTCCTTTTTAACTTAATAATAAAGACCCTACGTTCTTCGTGATATAATCACTTGTAGTCTTCTTTATTTTATTGTATTGGAAATAATCGTTATTTACTTATAACTCTCACATACAAGAGGTCAGAGTGCGTATGTTGTTAGAATACTTTTTACAATGTTGCTCTAAAAACTGTACCAAAAAAGTCCTTCAAAGAGTAAATTTACTGCATACTGAGCTCCAATTATGGGGTTTAAATTATCCAACTCCGTTTCATGCGGACTGTATCTTGAGATATCGAGAAAATTGCTATAAAATTCGCTTTTCAGTTGATAACTGTTGCAATTTCAAAGTAATCTCAGAGAGTAATATTTTAAAACAAATATATAAAGGAGAAAAATAAATCTATCAAAAATCCAAATCAAGCTCATACTATATTTATAAAGCTATTTCTATTAAAAATGTACAAAAATGCAACTTCAATGGGCTGTAACTCGAGATAGCAACCGTTTAAACACATACTTTATTAGCCAAAAATAATTGTTTTATTTGGCTTTATTATATTATACCATAAAATCAATTTTGAAAAATCATGAATTTTCCCCTTGTATACCCTCGTCAAAAATTTGACTTTTTCGAAGAAAGCTAATAACTCTATGAAAAATAGAGCTAGACTGACAAATAATGCCTCAAATAATAGATATTTTATTGATTTATTTATTTATAACGCTAACTTTAGAATTTTATTATAAAAGTATTTTTAAAATCACTAAAAATTGATTTTTATGTTTTTGCTTTTTTTACAAAATTTTTGGTGATACGCGTTTTCAATAAATATATGATTAGATGCAAAATTAAATTTCATGTTGAGGTTACTTAGTAAAGCTAGCCAAATTACTATACTTTTTCGATGTCAATTTTGCATTTTAAAAATTTAGGATTGGTTTTATCAATTTTTTCATCATCAGAAAGTTTTTATTTTAAACTACCGCTACACCTGAAATGTATAAAAATTCAGAGAAAATTTGTTGAAATTGTTATTTTTTTTTTCAATATAATGGTATGTAAGGAATGTTTAAATCAGAAAATATGGTACTTACGAATGGAACAGCTCATAAATTGTTGTATTTGCACATATAATGTACCTAAAATCGTAGTTTAAATATGGTAATTAAATATATAATTTAACATATTGAGCATATGCGTCATAGTAACAATGTAAATGATTAACCTGATAATAACATAAGCTAAGTTCTCATAATCTAGACTTACTACCATAAAAGGAGGATAGAAAATAAAGAATATTAATAACTAAGAGTTGCCAAGAGCAACAACTAAAGGCTTTGTTGGACTGATTATCTATATCTGAATTTAATTACTACATTAGCACAAGTGAGGAATAACACTAAATTGTAGTATGAGAACACCGTTCTAGACTGGTGTGTAAGCAATTCTTAAATTAAATATAAATAGCAGTAGAAATTTACCCTTCATTCAATTCCCCATCTAGTTTTTTATATATAATAAAGACTTACAGATGATCGTCACGTACTTCTAGATCTCTATTATATAATATATTTACAACATGACTCATGGAAGCTGATATCAGAGATGAGTGTATTACATACTTAAATCTATGTCCACGTAAAGCGACAGCTTATTTGGGTCAATATTTCTAGAGATTGCAGTCTTAATTGCTTTCAATAATAAGAGTGCTCAGTAAAATATACATGCAGCTTGGTGATAATTTTCTCAACACACAGTAGATTATGAGAGTTACCCTTGGATTTTATTGTGCCCAAAATGCGTACCTATTCTCATGTAAAGTTAAAAGTTATTTAGATTGAAACCGGTGAGACAAGGTTTTTTGTTGTTGGTTTTTTGTGATTGTAAAAAAGTAAGTTTCAGATGTTTTTTATTTAGATGGGGTTATAATTTTTTTGCTCAAAATAGGGCCAAATTATTATGTAAAATATTTAACGAGAATGTACCTCACCCTCTGTAGGTCATTAGCAACTCTATATCAGAAAATACAGAAACTGTTACTAGAATATAGGTGCACTGGCACAAGATTGACCAAAATTGACCTACCATCAATAGAAAAAATAGAACGTGTAAATTGAGATGTTAATTTTATGTAGCCACAAGATAGATTTTATTTGAAGTTAGTTTGCATTTTTGTTTGTGCAAAAAATATTAATTTTTCGTTGAGATAATCAAAATAATTGTTCATATTACAGCTTAATATTATAATTACTGAGCCTCAAAATTGATCTGACACCACGGGAAAAAAGGTATTAAATGAGATATATACTACAACTTTTCTGAAAATCTACTATGACTCTATGACAGTCGCTGCAGGAACTGTTTTATGTGAAGACGTTATTGGAAAGGTGGTATAAGTTTATAACAATCTCAATTAAAGAAATAAATAACTGTAAATGTTAAAATTGCTATTTTCACGTTTTTTCCCATAGTAGTATGAAAATTGATCCAAAATGATTCAAAAAACAGAATTATGTAATAGCTCATGAACTGCAAAGTAAGATGAACTAACAACGCATTAAATAGTTTCTGCATAGTTTTGAATTTTACATATATCTAAATAGAATTTAAACAAATACTTCACATTAAATCTTAAACCAAATGCGAACGAAATTTTGAAGGGGTTTGAAAATACACACAACTTTTTATAAGCATATTTCAAATTTAATTAATCGATATAACGCGCAGCAAAATCATATATCTATCTAGCTATTGATAAATGCTTTAGCTACATTTTCCGTAGAGAAAACATGATTTTTGTAATTTTTTTTCCAAATTCAAAATCTGGGACAAAGGTATGCTAGTCTTTTTTAGAGCAAAACAAAGAAATATATATATATTTTTTTTTACACATTTTTGAGGATATCTCTATGACAAATTAATATTTTAATTAAAAAAACTTAATTGGAATTGATAGAGCGTAACGAGGCTTATGGCATGAATAAGAAATGACTTCTGTTTAAGCTAATGAATATTCTAAAATCTGTTATAAAAAAATGCCAAAAAAAGGATTTTCAAAAAAGTTCCCAGAATTTTTCTATACTAACATATGTTATAGAGCGCTATAAAAAAAGTAAGTTTTAGTATAAAGAAGTATGCGCATGACTTAATTTTCTATAGAGATATGATGCCTCAAAGTTTTTAATTTTTAGCAGTGCAATACGTTTAAAAGTCTGAAACATTAGCACCAAAAAAGTTATACCAATTGCAAAAAAAAAGGTATTTCTGGGTACTTGTTTTTGAATTAAATTTGAACATCTCAGGTACATTGGTATAAGTTTTTTTCTTTGGTGTTATTTAGTAAAAAAAAAAAAAAGTTGAGGAAGAATAAAAAGTTGGGATCAGTTTTTAGAAAATAGCAGCTGATTTTGCTTATATATTTTCTCTTCAGCTCCCAAATATAATCAATTTTCGTTAAAGTTTGTTTATTAATATAAAGGCTTTAATCAGTGATAATAGAATATGGTAAAGTGGATACAAAAAAATGGCCATAAGATGTGTGAAGCGAGGAAGGTATATAAACATTTATATTATCTATAGGAATAATTCATTTCTCCATCAGAGCTCTATAGATATAATGATGTCAGTTATTATCATACGAAAATGCATGTAATACGTACATCTTCATCCGGTCTATATGTTAAAATAAAAATCAGTGAGCATCTTTAGATAGTATCGAGTGATGGTACTTACATGTCACCCAAAGCCGTTTGTAAATTTCTCACACGTTCTCTCAAATTATTTTTATCCTGTACTAAATCTCTAATATAATTCACGGCTGTTCTATTGTAAGTAAAATTTGATCCTTATAACGCATTGCATAAGCCTTACATTTTTGCAAAATAAGAGCTTCGCTTCGATTACAACTATCAAGAGTAGGAACTATATCAGCCAACTGATCGAAACCAATTCTAATATTTGCTCTTCTTTTTTGTTCCGAAGCAATATGATTTGCCTTTTTTTGATCCTCAGACAGTAGTTCATGCGCTGGTTTTCTTACTCGACCTACTTTTGATCGCGTAGGAGGAGGAGATGATGGTGATTCTTCTAATGGTGAGTGTACTTTTTTCTGATAAGGTGTCATTCGCTTCTTTTCAGTTCGTTTATGTTTAGATTTGTTGTTTGTGATGCCTGTTGATTCCTCTACAAATTCATATATATTTATAAGATATACGCTTATGATCACATTAATTTTTTTTTTTTACCGTTTATGCTTGTATTGGTGTCAACTGAATCGATATTATCTAAAAAGGATTGTAATTGATTTTGTTCTTGTTCTGAAAACATACTTTCTGATACTATTTAAAGGGAGAAATGAAAAAAAACAAAAGCAAAAAAAAAAAAAAAAAAATGATTGATTTATTTATTTAAAATTTAAAATTTAAAAATGGGGTTCAATTAATTTACCTTCTTTTTGACTTGACATAACGAGGTTATATAGATTCTTGTAAGATGGATTAAAATATAAAAAGTAAAAAAAAAAAAAAAAAAAAAAAAAAAAAAAAAAAAAAAAAAAAGTGGAAAAAAGAAACATGTGACAATTGATTTACATGAAAATAACATTTTGTTAAATTACATGTCAAGGAGAGAAAGGACGAAAGTTTGCCGTACAAATCTGTGTAGTATTAAAAAGTAATGCAATATCTGTCTTTGGTAGTCATGTCGCACACACAATCAATGCTATCAAAGAATAAGATGATACTTTAGGGTTTTCAGATCAAAACTCAGTGGCACTTGTCTTTTCATCCATCTGTTTTATTAATAATACTCTCGGCAGCAAGTAGCTTCCCGCCACAATGATTGGATCCCTAATCCCCTTTTATCGTTCAGTTTGGGCTTCTCATTTCTGTATTCGTGACTGATATGATTAACTTTTAACTACGTGTTTTAATAATGCGATGTTGAAATGGGGAAACAATTTTTTCATTAACAAGGTGTGTGTGTATAAATCATACTTGAACTATCTCTTCTTTTCTTTTTTTTTCTTTTCTTTCTTTCTTTTTTCTTCATATATACTTTTCTTTATTATAAATAATATGGCAGAAGCTATTCTCGACTTTAGCAAAGAACTTGATGTTGCTTTGTTAGACCAGGTTGTTATGACCTTGTTTACTGGTTCTGGAAGCGAAGTAAGTGTATTTTTTTTTCAAAATGTACTTGTTTCGTAAATGTGTCTAAATATTTCTTTTACAGCAACAACTAGCTCAACAAATCTTGACTCAATTTCAAGATCATGAAGAAGCATGGACTCGAGTTGATGGTATTTTAGAAAAATCAAATGTTCCTCAAACAAAGGTATATAAAAAAAAAAGAAAAAAAAAAAAAAAAAAAGGTACATGCCAATACGACAAAATTAACGCGATTTTGTATGATTTTCTAGTTTATCGCGTTACAAGTTCTTGAAAAATTTGTTCAAACCAGATGGAATACTTTACAAAGTGATAGTAGAAATGGTAAATTAGTTGTCAAATAAATTACATGCATCAATTAATCAATTCATGTAGCTATTCGTTATTTCATTGTCAATGTTATTGTAAAGCAATCATCTGATGATACTAATTTGGTGAAAGAACGTACTTATATCAATAAGCTCAATATGGTTCTTGTTCAAATCCTTAAACAAGAATGGCCTCATAATTGGCCATCCTTTATTCCTGAAATCATTTCTTCTAGTAAATCAAATCTTGCACTTTGTGAAAATAACATGGCCATCTTGAAATTACTAAGGTAAAATTTATTCAAAAATTTATTAAAAATTTCAATGTATTTACACGTTCATCATTTTAGTGAAGAGATTTTCGATTTCTCTGCTGAACAAATGACTCAACTAAAGGCAGCTACCCTCAAATCTCAAATGAAATCAGAATTCGCAGAAATTTATAATTTATGTAGAGAAGTTCTCGATAAAGCAGTAAAGCCAAGTCTTATCAAAGCTACTCTTGAAACTCTATTAAGATTTGTTAATTGGGTACCTGTTGGTTATATTTTTGAAACTGATTTGATTGAAACCCTCCGCAACAAGGTAAGATAACATATATATTGCTGTCGTGTATTTTGTAGTTGTTAACAATAGATAAAGTTCTTTGAACAAGCTCCTTATAGAAATGTCACTCTCAAATGCTTTACCGAAATCAGTAGTCTCGAAATTGGTGAACCTTATTACGAAAAGATGGTTGCTTTATTCACTAGTGTTATGAGCGCTACTAATACTATGATTCCTCCTAGCACAAATATTGCTGATGTTTATGAGAATAGTAATGATGATGACCAAGAGTTTGTTCAAAATTTGGCTCTATTCCTCACAAGTTATTTGGCTCAACATTTGAAGATTGTCGAACGTTTCCCCAACACTCACGAACTTTTAATCAATGCTCATTTCTATCTTATCAAGATTTCTCGTGTTGAGGATCGTGAAATTTTCAAGATTTGTTTAGAATATTGGGCTAAATTAGTACAAGGATTATTTGAAGAAGCTGCAAGAGCTGGTCAAGGTAGCGGTCAATTATTAGATTTGAACAATATGGGTGGTTTCAATGGTGCTTCAAGAAAGAATTTGTATGTCACCGTCTTGTCCAACTTGCGCGTTGTTATGATTGAATGTATGGTGAAGCCTGAAGAAGTAAGCAACAGAAATATATACATAGCTTTTAGCAGCATTTTGTATTAAATTCATGTTGAATTTTTTAGGTTCTTGTTGTTGAGAATGATGAAGGTGAAATTGTTAGAGAATTTGTTAAGGAGAGTGATACTATTGTTTTATACAAGAGTATGAAGGAAGCTCTTGTTTATTTAACCAATCTCGATGTAAATGATACTGAAGAGATCATGACCACCAAATTAGCTAGACAAATGGATGGTAGTGAATGGTCTTGGAATAACCTAAACAAATTATGTTGGGCTATTGGTTCTATCTCTGGTGCCATGAATGAAGAAACCGAAAAGAGATTTTTGGTTACTGTTATTAAGGAATTATTGAGTCTTTGTGAAATGAAACGCGGTAAAGATAATAAGGCCGTGGTTGCATCCAATATCATGTACTGTGTTGGTCAATACCCTCGTTTCTTAAAAGCTCATTGGAAGTTCCTCAAGACTGTTGTCAATAAATTATTTGAATTCATGCATGAATCCCACGAAGGTGTTCAAGACATGGCTTGTGATACCTTTATCAAGATTGCTCAACAATGTAAGCGTCATTTTGTTGTCCAACAACAAGGTGAAGTCAAACCTTTTGTTGAAGAAATCCTCGAAAATGTCAACCGCATTACTTCAGATCTTGCTCCTCAACAAATTCATACTTTCTATGAAGCTCTTGGTTATATGGTTGCTGCTCAAACCAGTGGTCCTTCTCAAGAAAAATTAATGGTCAAGTTTATGGAGCTTCCTAACAATGCTGTAAGTTTATTATTTCTTTATACGTCTATAATTATACTAATAATATTACACAAAGTGGGAGAATATGATGAATCAGGCCAAGCAAGACACTGAATGTTTACATAACGCTACTGAAATCAAGGTTTTATCTAATGTACTCAAGACTAATGTTGCTGCTTGTACATCTGTTGGATCTGCTTTTATTCTTCAATTGAGTAAAATTTATATGGATTTATTGGCTCTTTATCGTATTGTTGGTAATTTGGTATCTCAAAGTGTCGCTACTCAAGGTGTTATTGCCACTAAAACACCCAAGGTTCGTGGTTGGAGAACTATCAAAAAGGAAATATTGAAATTGATTGATACCTATGTCGAATGTACCACTGATATTGATACTGTGAATAACAATATGGTTGAACCTTTCTTGGAAGCCGTATTGACAGACTATAATTCTAATGTTGATACAGCTAGAGATGCCGAAGTATTGAATGTTATTGCTACTATTATTAACAAATTACAGGTAATATATATATATATATGTAAGAAACTAGACATGTATATCTAAATTTATTCTAATTTTAGGGTATGATGACCCCTCGTGTAAATGTCATTTTCGAAGCTACTTTCGAGCCTACTTTAACTATGATTACAAAGGATTTCGCCGAATATCCTGAACATAGAACAGGCTTTTATTCCATGTTGAGAGCTATCAATAGACATTGCTTCCCTGCCTTATTAGAATTAGCACCTGCTCAATTCAAACTCTTTATTGACAGTATTGTTTGGGGTTTCAAGCATACAATGCGTGATATTGCTGACATTGGTCTTGAAATCTGTGGTGAATTAATTGATAACGTTAGTCGTACAGATGCTGCTGTTGCAGGTGCATTTTATCAATCTTATTACCTCAGTATTCTTCAAGATATTTTCTTTGTTCTCACAGATCGTGATCATAAGAGTGGTAAGTTTGTGTTTTGTTTTTATATGTTATTTTTAGCTTTTTTTTTTATACTTAAATTTTACAATTTTTAAGGTTTCAAGGGTCAAACTGAAGTGTTGGCTCGTCTCTTCCAATTGGTTTCTAATAATATGATCCGTGTACCTCTTTACAATCCTTCTCAAGTTTCTGATCCTAATACAAGTAATGCTGACTTTTTACGTGATTATGTATCTACACTTTTACAAAATGCATTCCCTCATCTCCAACCGTAAGTTTTTTTTTTATTATATATTTTTGAGAATACTGAATTAATGATACATTTTTAGTGGTCAAGTCAAGGTCTTTGTACATGCTATGTTTGAGTTTAATAATAATGCACCTAAATTCAAGTTGGAAGTTCGTGATTTCCTTATTCAATTAAAGGAATTTGCAGGTGAAAATGCCGAACTTTATTTGGAAGAAAAGGAGAGCGAATTAGAAGCTCAAAGAAAGGCAGAAATGGCCAAGGCATTAACTATCCCTGGTATGGTCAAACCCTCTGAATTACCAGTAATGGAGGAAGATGAAGCGCTCTAATTAAAAATACACAACACATATATACACACACACACACACACACACATCCCAATTATCAATCAAATATATATATATATATATATATACATATATATTTAAAAAAACAATTATGAATAAAGCACTTTTTTTTTATTATTAAAAATAATATGCTTGTCTTTAAAGGCTTTTTTTGAAGAATTAGCAAACATAATTTTTTATAATATATTATAATATGGAGTGATCGCAAGATGTTGCTCTTTATTATAGTTTTTTTTTTATTCTGTATGTTATTTATCGAAAAAGGTGCAGGATTGATATTGTTATTAAATAGTTATTCTCGGGGTAATAAAATCGCAGATGAATTATTTGATATATTTCTATTATAGTCATCTTCTTCGTCTTCATCCTCATCGTCTTGATTGGTGTTTATATCTTCACTATCAGGTATACTTACTAAACTAGGTGGAACCAGACCGTATGTTTGAGATAAGAAAAGAAATCGTGCATATAAATAAGTTTCATTCTATTATCAAAAATGATTATAATCCCAGTCAAAACAAATGTTAATGAGTACCTACCTCGAAGGATTCATATATTTCTCTATGATGAAAGTAGGCATGTGCAAAAATACGATACAGACGTCTTGCGATCGATTGAAAATGTTTAAG
This sequence comes from Mucor plumbeus, assembly GCA_016758945.1. Classification (NCBI taxonomy): domain Eukaryota; kingdom Fungi; phylum Mucoromycota; class Mucoromycetes; order Mucorales; family Mucoraceae; genus Mucor; species Mucor plumbeus. The sequence goes on from JAEPRC010000228.1 coordinate 23,600, forward strand.
AGATGGTTCTGGTACAGATATTCTGTTTTTTTTTTTAGTACAAATATATATTTTTTTATATGCATAATATGAAAAAGCCCTAGTTTTTTTTTTTTTTTACCTGCTTGGAAAGTATTTCGAATTATTCAACAAGATGGTTGCACCATCTAATGTATGAATGATGTAGTCAATTGCAGGACACTATGTGAAGTAAATCAGCCTACATGATTGATTCAATAAGTAAGTAAAATCTTACAGATTGAGTTGAAGGGTGTGCTGCACATAGATATAACCATCCGTCTGCTTTCATTTCTGGGCAATTTTGCTTTGTACAATCTGTTTCCAACGCAACTACCAACAAACTGAGTTCTAAGCAAACTTGACTATAGAAACACGGATAAGTAATAATATCAGGGTTGCTTTGATATCGAATTTTTACCGTAAATGTTCATATTGCCATACTTCATCATCTACGTTTTCTGGTAAATCGACAATACGTTGAATATCACTACAATTTAATCGGATCAATTGTTGCAAGTATTCTTGAACATTAAACGACGATTCCAAAGAATCTAAACTTTCGAAAGGCCATTGAAACGTATCCTATAATAAAAACTTATTAATAAACCCATTTTGTTTGGGCGTTTTTGTTTTAAGCCTTCTACTTCTAATCGTCTTCCGGGATATAATCTTCTTGAAATATTTGTATTTGAAGATACTATAGTTTCAGTCATTTATACAGTAAAAAAAAAAAAAAGGAGGGAAATGTGAGAAAAACTAAAAGCGAATTATTCTACCTTTTTTTACCCTCCTTTTTGTATTATCATTCTTCTTTTGGTTCGACTGGTTTTTGGTCGCCCCTCCTTTTTTTTTTGGTTTAGTTATTCAATGTCCACATTGAAAATGTTCAACTTAATATTGATTAAATGTCCAAATCAAGATGTTTATTTTGTATGGCATCAAATCCAAATATAAAACAAAAGCCATATTTTGTGTTCATTTCACTGGGCTTAGGAAAAATACCTGCAAAAACAAAAAGGAAATTCGGGCACTTTTGTGTAACTTTTTGAAGGGATCATGATAGATATTATTTATAGAACCAAAACCCAAATCAATTGATATATAAAGGCATTGAAAAAAAAAGCAAAAGTTGTTATTCAAGCAAAAAAAAAAAAAAAAAAACCCCTTTTTTTATTTTTTTCTTTCTATTTATTTATTTATTTATTTCCATACAAAAAAAAAAAAAAAATGAGTGCTGATTTACAAACATTCATGGGTCGTAGAGGAGCAAAAGCAATGGGATTAGTTTTGCTCTTGTCTTGTTTAGCCTTATTAGCAAAATACTATACATACGAACCAAATTCATCTCATTTTAGAAGAGCATTATTTTATAGAAATGATTCTTCTATACAACAAGGCCAATTTAATAGTCATTTTAGTTGGACTGATGGCAATGGTAAGTTTAAATTTGTCTTGAATTTGCATTATTTTAACGCATATTTATATACATAAAAAGGTGGCCTGCATCAATTACCAATAGAAACAGTGTTATCAAAGTCTTTCTCGTTATCTTCTTATTCTGAACAATCCCAAATTATTCCTTATTATTATAAATCTGCTATGAATATGACGGGTGAAGATATTACAATTGTTACACTAGTTACAAGAAATCGAATTCCAAATCTAGCCAGGCTTGCCACACAATATCAAGGTACTATACATGGAATATATATTATCAAATGATTTACTTATATAACTAAAACACTATTAATAGGACCTATCTCTACTACTATTCATATATCAGATGATGATGAAGGTGAATATACTTTGGAACTATTACAAAAAGCCATGGATAAGAACCCCAACATGCGTAAATTTGTTGATGTACATGTGGTCCGTGATGAATTCGATCGTGAATTAAATCTCTGGAGAAATGTAGCTAAATTATTCGCAAGAACTGAATATGTTATGCAACTTGATATTGACTTTTTTCCATGTACAAATATTCGCAAATCTGTATTAAATAATCCAAAGGCCATGTCTTTATTACGTTCTGGTGAAGCTGCTTTAGTGATACCTGCATTTGAATATTCCAAGCAAGAAGAAGGCTTGGATTATCGTCATTTTCCTTCCAATAAGCCCGATCTTGTCAAACAATATAATGATAATAAACTCGAAATGTTCCATTCCTTTTGGTTACCTGGTCATGCTCCTACTGATTATGAACGTTGGACATCAAATGAAAAGGAAATCTATCAAGTGACAACATATCAACACTCTTACGAACCTTATGTTATCTTTAAAAATCAAGGTTCTCCATGGTGTGATGAAAGATTTGCTGGTTATGGTAGTAACAAGGCTGCTTGTTTATATGAATTATACATCTCTGGCGTTGATTACTATGTATTACCAAATGATTTTATTGTTCATCAAACTCATGCTTATCCTGATGAAGCCAGACAAGTAGAAAGATATTATAATCGTAGATTATATACTCAATTTAGAGAAGAAATTTGTATCAGATTAGCTCGTAGATTCATTACTCAAAAGAAATGGGATAACCCAAAGTCTGAAAATTTGAGACAAGAATGTGCTTCCATCAAACCATTTCAAAGAGCCATTGGGAGATTCGCGTAAACAATCTTGTACTTTTCTTTTTTTTTTATAGCATAAAATATACATAATATATACACAAATACACACACACACACACACACACTTACACACTCACACACTCACACATTCGATATTTTTTTCTTATCCAACCATCATTCGTAGCCACACATGTTTGGTTAATTTGTACAGTTCCTTTATCTCTAATTTTTAAATAAACAAAAAAAAAAAAATCAATATTTATTTACAATGTTTACATTTTGATATAGTGTAATTGCCTCTATAAGCATAAGCCCGTTTTTTCTTTTTTTTTTCTCTGCAGAACTCGGAAGCTTTTTGCTCTGTGTGTACAACAACTGTACAACCCAAAGATGGGCTAAACAAAAACTATTTTTTTATGCTTTTTTAAAAAAAAAAAAAAAAAAGAAAGAACCACGAAATACAAAATGTTTATTAATGATGAAAATCAAGATATTATGTGTGAAGCAATTATATTTGATGCATGGAAAAACAAAAAAGCTTAAAACATTGATAGATAAACAAATCTAGTTCAAACCTTAATAAAGTATAAATTAGACATTAAACTTTCTAATAGGATTAAACGTTGAGCATTACTCTGCATATATCAAATGTTATATGACGCCTATTCTCATAAATTATTAAAATTAAGAAAAAATACTCTATCACATCTGAATATCATGATTGTCGGTTCTGTTGGTTCAGGTAAAACTACATTTGTAAGGACTTTTTGTGAAACTTTAAAGCATGATGTGATTCAAGGTTCTTTCAGAGAATCTAAGCCCATGGTATTGAAGAATTCTTTACATCCAACTGATGAACTCTATACTGTTTCTATGTATATTGAAGAAAATGGTCAATGAATAGCATTGATAATAATTGATACTCCTGGATTTATAACTGGATATGTAATAAATCACCAATTAAAATATATCACAAAATATATTGATTATCAATTTGAGAAAACCTTAGCCGAAGTATGCATATCATAAATGCAATAACAATAAGCCTTTAATATTAACTTCTATTGCTAGAAATGTAAAGTAAAAAGAAATGCCAAAGCTTTGGATACTCATATTCATTCCTGTCTCTATTTTATTGATATCAAGAATATGCAAGCTATGAGTGAGGCTGATAAGTATACCTTTAAAATGCTTAGTACTCGTGTCAATATTATTCCAGTTATAGGTAAATCAGATACTTTGACAGTGTTTCAACGTGAACAAATCAAATCAGTATTTAGAAGTGATATACTCCAAACCCCAATATATGGTCATATCAATGTACAAGATGATTTTACAAGCACACCTACTGCAGCAGCAATCAAACAACAATCTCAACAAATGAACAAAATGTTGGAAATATTACAAGAGTGTGTTGAAAAAGATAAAGATGAAGACGCAAGCGGTTTGATTGATTATTTACACAATATGCCATTTGCACTTATTGGATTTGAAGAAAATCCTAAAATTGGTCGTCCACTTAATATTGCTTTAAATCGTCATATAAAGAGTAAAAATGAATTAGGAAGACGTTATCCTCGGGATGCTATTGAGTGCTCCAATCAAACAGATTGCGATTTTTCACAATTAAAAAATACACTTCTTTCAAGTCATAGAGACATATTGAGAATTGATACTTTTGAACGATTTTATGAACAATATCGCACAGGGCAATTATTAAATCGTAAATTTAAAAAAATGATTAAAACCATTATATATATACATGTAATCATAAAACCATTCCTCCCCTTTTTTTTATTTATTGTTATTACTAATGTCGAAATCCTCTTAGTGATTCTGTTGCTTTCAAGCTTAGACTACTTGCTGTTACTCCCCCGGTTTTCTTTGCTTTGTTCATCTCGTTTATCGCTGCAACTATTTCGCTCATATTTGTTTCTAACACTAATCCACCTTGAATAATTTCTGATAAAATAGCATGAACTTCATCAAAATGGAAAATCTAGATTTTTTTGATTTTCAGCATAATACTTCAACTTTTAAGTATTTTTTCAACAACTTACAAGATCTAATTCGCATACATTTTCAAAGCATCTATCTAAACTCTCTACAAAGACCTAAAATACATTTTCTATTTGTTTAAAATCATGTGAAAAATTTCTAAAAAAAAAAAAAAAAAAAGAAAACTTTTACCTGAATAAGATCCAAAATACCAAGTTCACTTTCACTTTCATCAACAACAAATACGAAATAAAGAGTAGCATAATGTCTATATATGACACGTGTATCTTTACCACCAAGTAATTTACTTCCTTCCAAAAAATTACATGCTGTGTCAGGTCGCTTCGATACCAAGGAAAAGATTTCCTGTACTAGTGCTTGTTGTGTTGCAATGTCCTTTTGAATGATTTTTGAGTATTGGAGTTGGATTTTTTTTATATATATTCAACTTACGATTTGTTGATAAAATTTGATTAATCGAGGTTTACCATGATTATTAAAAATTAATACGGATTTAATCATTTTTAGGTATATTTTGTTGAAAAAAAAAAGGAAACCAGCCCAAACATCAATTGTTCGTTGCTTCTTCTTCTTCCCAGATGTGGTTAAGAGTCCGTTTTGTTCAATATATAAAAGTGCAACTCAGCCCATCCTTAATCCATGTTTTATTCGCTCGTATCAGGCACCATCCATTTACACACACTTTCCCTTTTTTTTTTTTATTATTATTATTATTAATAGTTTCTTTTTCTTCTTCTTCTTTGGCTTTATTATCATTTACAAAGAAAAAGGATGCAATCAAAATCTTCTACATTGAGACGTGGCATAGGCAACTCAAGAAGAACTGTTCGAACATTAAATCCAGCTTTTGTTTATGACTATACACTTCGTTGTGCTATTCACGCTTGTTTAGAAGAAAATAACAAGCAAAAGTTACAACCCTCCAAAGAACAAAAGAACAATAATAGACACTCTGTTCATCTTAGTGGGGTAAGCGATGTCTTTGGTAACATTGCTGACAAGTTTGGTAGCGAAGAACCAAATAAAGACAAGTTGACTAAACCAGTGGTTGTTGGTTTATTACGTCGTTTAGATGATATTAAAGATGGTAAAGATGTTAGCAAATCAGAATACCTTGATCGTCGCTTTGTATCCATTGTAAGACAAGTCAGAGATGCTTTGAAGCAGCATCGTTTTCGCCCTCAAGGTTCTATTAATGACTTGGTGATTACCTTTCTTCGAACAAGTGAAACTGAACTTAAAAAGTCTGATCCTAACCCAGCCGTTTGGTTTAAAGACTTGGATCGTTATGTAGTATTATTTACAGAAATATTGCTATTAACATTAAAAGAAGATGCTCCAAATTCTGCTTCCCAAGACTTGATTGATACACTTAGCAAATCAATTTTACCTCCTAAGTCAAAGCAACAACAACAACAAGAGCAAAGAAATAGTAATCCAGTTACCAACAGCGCTGACATTTTGGATGTTATTGAGAACTTTTCCATGGTTAAAACAGTTCAAAACTTGTTTCAAATTGAGAATTCTATCCACAGACAAAAGATTCGTGATTTACAAGCTATCTGTACCGAATCTGTAAGTGGTTTCTTTTTTATTTATTTTTTTATTTTGTATAACAGTAGACAAGATCAAACTAACTCAATATATATATATATATACAACATTTCATTAGAATTTCTTTCTAGATTTAAAGCAATGTATTAACGCTGTAAACCAAAACCAACCTTTTCCGGGCAGAAGAGAAGATTTCGCCAGCCAGCAAGCATATGATACTTGGTTAACTAGAGAAAAGAAATATTTACAAGGTTTAATGACCATTATGGTAACAAGCCCAACTTTTTCACTTAATATTAGTAACGAACAAGATGTTGGTTCTGCTAATTTATTGTCTGGAGGTGGCGGTGGAGGTGCAGGTGGTTCTAGCGCTAATAGCGTTGGTAGAAGACCTAGCGATTCTAAAAGAAGTTCAACCTATGGAAACCTATCTTCTACAGATGATGTATGTATACAACAAAATCTAAAACAACATTTGCTAATATTCAGCATTTACAGAGCCCTTATACATATATTCCTAATGATCCTCGATCTTATTTCCGTTTATTGATGAACATGTGCATGGATTTAGATACAAACATTGCTCCAGATACAGAACGTGCCAAATCAAGTGTATTATCTCAAGCTTCAGAAGATCTTTTGAGAGAATGTTGGAAGACATGGCGTTTATCTCCTCCATTTAGAGCTGTTCTCTATTTAGAGTTAATCAAAAATCGTTTAGATACGGATGAATCTCAAGGTGAAGTTGATATTGATGAAGCAAGTGATGCAATGCGCGCACTTGATAAATGTTTAAAAGAAAACGAAATTCGAAATTGGACAATCAACGATGTAAGAATCAGAAAAAAGTTATTTGTATGTAGATACTTGGCTAATGTATGTTGATGAAATAGCGCGAAAACTTGATTCGAGTATTTGAAGGTTTAAATGAAACATGTCTTCATTCTCTTGCTGATTCACTAAGTCAATATTGGAGAGTCAAGTAGGTTTCACCAAGTAATGCATATTAACTTAAGCTAACCTTTGATTTACAGCCCTAATTACGTAAAAGATCAAATTGCTCTACTCGATAGTATTTATGAAAATCCAGCATATTTGGAAGATCATCCTGATCCAATCCGTCAATTTAGTTTATTAGAAGAAACCATTGCAGTAAGTTGACATTTATGTTCTTTCATGCGGTATTCCTAAAGTTTAATCAAAACAGGGTGCAGCTGTATCTCGCTGGAGAGTCCTTGAAAAATCAGTTTTAGATCCTAAAAATGATGATATGACCAATTTGATGAATATGGCTGATAAACTAATTAAGGAGCTTGTTAGTGTTGCCAAAAAGTTTAAGAAGCCGCTCAAAAAGTAAGCATGCAACCCCCTTTTTATGTATCTAAAATTAACCCCTCTCCCTTTTGTAGTACATTGCATTTACCTGGTATAGTCATGGCTAGACAAATGCCCTTCTTTGTATTGGAAATGGAAAATTGGGCATTTCTTCCCGAGGCAAGAAATGCACCTATCGATCTTACTTTCCAGTTGTACGACAAAGTGCTTACACTGAAAAGACTTTACGATCAATATGGCCCCAGACAGAAATCCGCTTTATTCAAGGTAGAATCTTGGTTTTTGTTACATGTACGTCGTTGGTTAAAGACGACAGCTGGTGAAACCCCTGAATGGGTCCGAAATGCTATTAAACAAGACGAGGTATTTTATAGGTGAATGAATTCCTAAGATATAAATTAATTCCCTTTTACTTTCAGTTCAAATCCATCAATGACACAACTCTGCATTCATCTTCTATTGTTGATCTTTTTACAATGTTTCATCAAGCCGTTGATTTTGTACAAAAGTTAGAATGGCCAAATAGTTTACAAGAATGCCGTTTCAATACAGCCCTTTCAAAAGTGATTGGTGTTGCTCTTGAACAATATACCATGGAGTTGGAAGAAATGATTACAATGGATATTTATCCTCGTGCTTATAGAGAAGATGATACTAATGCTAGTGCAACCTTTTTTGATAGAGCTCGCTATCAATTGATTGGTAACCGTCAACACGGTAAAGGCAGTGAGGAGCCTTATGACTTCATGGCACAAACTTGCGTGAAAATCAATAATATTGAAGGTGCTCGTGCTAAATTGGATAGATTATACCAAAATATGGATGTAGATGAAATTGCACAAGAAATGAGAGAATACGAATCACAATTACCCATTACAGAAAAGAAGGATGATCAACCTACAAATTATCTTTATTCTATCAAGATTGTACGAGCAGAAAACTTACCTCCTGCTGATAATAACGGATTAAGTGATCCTTATATTGTTCTTGAAATTGATTCAAAGCCTATTGCTAGAACAAGAACAGTTTATGAAACACTAAATCCTCGCTGGGATCAAGTATTTGATATTTGGCTCACTGATGAAACCATGGATGTTTTAGCCCTTGTGTATGACGAAGATGTCATTGGTGCCGATGAAGAGTGCGGTGGTGTCTGGTTTAAATTGGGTCCTTCTTACTATGGTGATTTCCAAACACATGAATTGGTATTGAACTTTAATCCTCAGGGCAGACTTGTTTTACGTATTAGTATGGAAGGTGAAAAAGATGACATTCAATTCTGGTTTGGTAAAGCCTTCCGTGTATTAAAGAGAGCAGAGAACGATGCCGCTGGTCTTATTGTAGACAAGGTATATCTTATGACAATAAGTTCAATTAAACAACCTTGCTTATATATTACTTTTCATTAGATGGGTAGTTACTTCCGCCAAGTTTTGAATCGAAAGTCCTTGGATAAATTACTGGGGCGTGATCGCAGTTTCTTCTCATCTTTTTCCAGAACTAGCAAACATGTCGATCCAACACTGCAAGATTGTGAAGATTCTCTTGCACCATTATTAGATTATTTGGAAAAGAATCTTAAAATTTTGAATGACAATTTATCTGAAACGAATATGCAACTTGTTGTTTTGAGAATTTGGAGAGAAATTCTTATTTCATTAGAAAGTGTCTTGTTACCGCCCCTTTCAGAACAACTGTCTGAATGGAAACCTTTGGATGATTATGAATTCCACGTTGTTTATAAATGGTTAGAGGTAAGATTTCCTAACAATATTTATAGCAAAGAAATAGGCTAACGTTTTTTTTTTTTTTTTTTTTTTTTTTTTTTTTTTTTTATATATTTATTAAAAATATAGCTTCTTAAAGTATTATTTAATGGTGGTGAGGATGCTGATGCTGTTCCATTGGATAAATTGGAAAACTCTCAATATTATGCCCTTTTAGCCATTAATGCAGCCTATAATTTGGAAACTGAAAAGCTGATTGAGGGTTATAATACAACTGTTAAAAATCAATTAGAATTGAAATTGCGTGGAGGAAGAAAAGCTGATAGAAGTAAATCAGTATACCATTCTAAAAATACTGTTAGAAAGAGAAAGTCAAGTGCTCGAAAATCTGCTTCTATTGAACTTCCTAACAGTGATACCATTCTTCGTATTCTTCGTATGCGATCAGGCAGACAAGTTCGCGATTTCCTTCATAATGAATTTGAAAAGCGTAATAACCCTACTGCTTACATTAATAATGCTTCAGCAACAGACACGGATGCTGCTGGTTCAGAAGGACACGAAATTCCTGCAGTTCCCACTATTCCAACAAACGATTTGACACCCACTACTGAACATGGTACCATGCCGTTGCGATAAATACATAATCTGATATAAATAAATACAGCTAATAACAAACGCTTTCATTAATCTTTGCTGCAGACCCATTACGTTGTGTTTTGATACTAAATATGAGTCATTCTCCATTCGTAACTACTGTATTTCCTGATTTAAACATTCCCTACATGCCATTACATTGTAAAAAAATAACAATTTCGATGAATTTTCTTCTAATTTTTATACATTTAAGGTGTGGCGGTAATTTAAATCTAAAATTTTCTGATGATAAAAAAATTGGTAAAAACAATCTTAAATTTTTAAAATACAAAATTGACATCGAAAATGCATAGTAACCTGGCTAACTCTATTAAGTAACCTAAAAATGAAATTTAATTTTGCATCTATTCATATATTTATTGAAAACGTTCATCACCAAATTTTTTTCAAAAAAAGCAAAAACATAAAAACCAGTTTTTAGTGATTTTAAAAATACTTTTATAATAAAATTTTAATGTTAATATTACAGACAAATAGAGCAAAAAAATCTCTATTATTTGAGGGTTTAGCTGTCACTCTAGCGTTATTTTTAATAGAGTTATTAGACTTTTTCGAAAAACCTAAATTTTGGACGAGGGTAGACAAGGAAAAATTCATGATTTTTTCGAAATTAATTTTATGGTAAAATATGATAAAACTAAATGAAAGAACCATTTTTGACTTATAAATTATGTGCTTAAACAGTTGCTATCTTGAGTTACAGTCCATTGACGTTGCATTTTAGTACACTTTTAATGAAAATAGCTTTATAAATAATGCATGATCTTAATTGGGATTTTTGCTAAATTTAATGCTCTCCTTTATATATCTGTTTTGAAATACTACTTTCTGGGATTGCTTCAAAATTACCAGAGTTATTAATTGAAAAGTGAATTTTGTAGTGATTTTCATAGTATTTTAAGATACAATCTGCAGAAAGCGGAGTTTGGATATTCAGGTTCCGTAAGACAAGCATACTACCTAGTGAACCTACTTTTTAAAGGGATTTTTTGGTGCAATCTTTAGGGAAACGTTGTAAAAAGTATTTTAATAATGAGGGACGGTCTGCTCCACTACCACGTACAGTATCAAGAATGTTCACAAAACCCCCCGAACATCATGATACCACACACAGTCCAGAAGGTTGCGCTTCGCTTACCTTCACACGTCAGACTCTCACTCTGACCTTTTTGTCTATTTATTGACACAAATATGGTTTTAGTGATATAATTAAGAAATTATTGATACACTTTTATATTTTTGAAAATAATTTATCATTTATTTAGTTTTTTTAAAAGTTGTATCTTAGGACCCTGTTTTATTATCTGAAAATATACTTGTTTATCATACTGGTATAGATAGTTCCTCAATATAAGCTCTTTAATATACTGTGAGGGTATCTTTTTTGACCATAGTCAGGTTCAATCCCGATTCTCAGCCGAAGCAAGTAAAGCCGAAGCTCATTGGTAAATACTGTCAGTTTTTCGAGCTTTTTTTATGTACACTTAGTTAATATTATTGAAGGCAAAGTTTGGGCATGATTAAAGGCATGAGAGATGAGAGTCGTTTATAAATTTCTTTACGACACAATATGATATGTTTGACAGCAACAGGTTGACAATTAAAGTTAGTTTTGTTACTAAATTTGTAGATATTAAAAAAGATGATGATATCTTATAAGTAGATTGGCAAGTAGAAGATTTATAGCTTAATTGGTTTGCTCAAATTTTTGCCCAAAAAAAGCTTCAAATAAACAAGAAACCACAGTACGAGATTTAAAAAACAATCGTGTTGCGCATATTATTATATAAGGTGTCTAATAGTATTTTATATTTTTATTTATGGAGGGGGCCTTTTTTTTAAAAAAGGGGAGGAGGAATTAGAGAAAGCTAACTTGAGGCGTTAAAAAGGCTATCATCTCAAATAACCGAACACAGCCTGCCAAGAGATATACAGAGAATGCTCTTTTTTCTTAATTATACTGTACAAGCAACTTCTTCATGCGAAGTACGTTCTGCATCTGCTGCTTTACTTTTGATAGCTTTGTATAATTCGTTTTTACAACTAAAAAATGTGATTCTTTTCTACCTTTTCTCCAAGCAGTTCTAAAACTCCTCTCCTCCAAATACTCCACAGAAGAACCTCCACACGGCCCATTGGCATTATTGTCTCCAGACATCTGTTTAAATATAGTTACAATTGCTCTACTGAGATTGTGTGTTTTAAAGAAAATACTGTTGGTATATTATGCTAGCTGCTGCAATGTCAACTGTGTTTTAAGAAAAATCACTCGACAAAAGAATGTGAACAGAGAAAAGAGCCATCGCCTTAATTGGAAAATCCATTTTTAAGGACAAAAATTTCAGACCATGGCTTTCTTAATTTTTGGTGCTCTACTGAATTTGAGGGGTGAAAGTACTACACTCATTCCTTGCTTAGATGCGTCCATCAAAATAAGGCCTAATTTTGGCATTGCCCTTTGTATCATTTGTCTTGCGTTAAACTGACTTTTTTTTTTTTTTTTGCAAAACTGAGAGAAGTTATTCAAAGTTTTTATATAATTTGGTTTGAAACAAGCTACAGTTCCAAAAAAGTTTTATAAGGTGAGTAATCCGGGTAAGCTTTCTTTAAGGCAACAGAGTTTTATTACGAAATATTTGAGTGATTGACACATAAGAAAATGAACTACTTGAGAGACTATATAGAAATATACTTGCAAAGAGCACACGAAAATAAGAAAGCAAGATTAAAAAATTTGGACCAGCATACGATAAAAAAAATTATTGAATTGTCTTGATAATTGTTTTTTCATAGCGGAAATGTCCTCCTTGCAGTGGAAATACATACTAAAAGCTTGATAATCATAAAATAACTTAATTTACAAGTATCACTCACAGAGTTCATGCCACTTGAAATATTAAAGTGCAGCAATAATAAAGAGATACTCAAAGTGAACACAATAACAAACGCATGCGAAAATACAAAATACTTTTGTACCAATACATGTCGTGTGAACGATAGCACCCTTGATCACAGTGCAATCGATTACACAAATGACATATATACCAAGAAGTATTTTACCTAATTCAATAAATAAAATATCAAAGATATTAGGTTTAATCAACTATTCCCCTGTGTCATAGTTACACTACCAATGAATAAGATTTCAAGCACACATTAGAATTCACACCTTAAAATCAAGGTTACCTAAATAGATATAGCCAATAGCTCCCAAAAGGCCCACATTGTCGCACTTGACATATAACCCTTTATGGTCGATGCTTCGCATGATTTATCCTTTCAATATGATATCAGTAACAACAACTCAAAATTAGAAGATTACTCCATTCAAGTCTGATGGTATACAAGTTCTCTAAATCACTATAAATACCCTCATACTTTTTCAATTATATTTAGTCTTCAGAAATCTTTTGTAATAAAACTTTAGCTGATTATAATTGTATTTCTACCGCTTTTATTTTTATATTTTTTTTTTATTTTAGTAAACAACTTCGTTATTTACTGCACTCCTGAGCGCTATCCTTGTTCTTAAATTTACCTTCCCAGTATTTAACGTCAGGAGAGTTAAGCACTTGAAGGCTCATTGGTGGAATAACAGAGGTTCGAATCAAGAAATAGTTAACATTGCAACCTAAGCCGACCAAGCTTTTTATAGCCTCAACTGGAAGGCTTGAAACGTAGCAACCTACCATACGATAAGTTCCTCACCTTCCAACTCTTCTTTGCTGAACACCTGCTACATCTTCCTGTGCAATCGTTATATTTAATGCATTCTTACAATTGGCGTGGGTTACCTTTAAAGTACTGACACCCACTCTATTAAATGCTTCAGTGTAAGGTGTAAGCTTTGTATTAAGTACTGTAATGGACTGGAGTAAATGGGTCATCATCCTTTACAACACTTAAGTTTCATATTATCTGTCACGACTTGTAAGATCTCGAAATGGCTCATTCTCATAATAACATTTCGAGAAAAAAGTTGTTGTAACAAGAGCACCAACGGAACAAATTTCAACTTGGCAGTGTCTTACAGCGAAACTATGTTTAATCTTTCCTTGTTGATTAGTTTTTCCAAAAGTTATATGGGAAACAGGAGACACACACTCAGTGACACCTTGGGTCTTCATCTTAATTAAGCAAAAATAAGCTGACAAACTGCATTTTAAAAGTTGTTTGGCTACAACAAAGTATCAAATGTCTAAGAAGAAAACATAATATCACTATTGGAAAAAAAGTGAAAATGACAATTTTAAAATTTGCAGTTATTTGTTTTTTTTTGTAAAGTTACTATGAGGTTATATCTTTCCAATACAATCTTTATATAAAACAGTTTTTGCAGCGAATATTATAGTATTTTTTTCAGAAAAGTTGTAATTTATACCTCATTTTATACCTTTTTTTCCATAGTGTATAATCTATCTCTGAACCCAAATGAGCCGGTTTTTTTCATTCAAAAAGTAGTAGCAGCTAATTTTTTCCAGTTTAATTTTATTATATCCATTATTTAAAGTGTTCTTGCGTCTGTTTTCATATGCATTTCTTTTACTCTGAGCTCGTTTTTTCTCAAAAGTATCAATAAAAGTTCGTGCAACAGGGCCCCGAGCTACACCGTTTGGATTTCAGCATAATGGCTTCTGTGTTGTATACAAATTAGAGACAGCTTTAATATAGATGAGAACAAATTTTTTTTCTAAAGAAACGAATGGCTGTATCATTTGTATTTTTTCTCAGCTTACGACTTTACGTCCGCAGGCAATAACAAAATTATCTAAGAATAAACTGAGCTTTGCGTCAGTCATACATTAACTATCGCTGTTGTATTCCATCATAAAGTATCATACTTTAACGCCTTCTATAACAATAAAAAAAAAACATACAATTCAGTGCTTACTATTTAGAATCCAGAACATGAAAGAACAAGTCTGAAAGCGGATATAAGAAATGCTTAGTCTATTATTTCTGAATCAATGAACCGAAAGGCTCGGACAACCCAAATCATGACACCATACTCTTCAACCTCAGAGGTTAATCTTTCAGGTAGCTGTCAAGATATATCAAATCACAATCCAGGCACAACAAGCGCAGCATTGAAACAAGGCAATTCACAAGCTCTACAATTACGGCTTAATTATGATTGATTAACATCAATCCATAAATTGCTCCCAAACAGATCTAATAGTTCAATACCGCTCTTAATTGTATCTCAGGAACTCAGCATTAAATCATTATAAAAGGCAATACTTTTATATCTAAATAAACCTTATCCTGTTTTTATTGTACAGTTGAAGAACTGATTAATTACACATTCTCTTTTATTGTACTCTTTTTTAAATATATTATCGCAAATCCGATCTTATATAACACTAATTTCCAAGCTCAAAATATGTACTAAATTACTTAACAAAAATAAAGAGAAACAACGTTATAAAATGAAACAGCTCACTAAAATCAAAGAGCTTTATTATAAAATGGAAAACATCTCTTTTATATCCAAACTTCTTTAATTATGACTAATCTAAATAAGTGTATATTTACATATCTAATCAAACCTATGTGATACAATAATCCCACATTCCACAATATTAACTGAGCTTTATAACATATTACACAGCAATACAGAACATATCCTATTAAACTGTACCATAATCTTAACCAAGGTGTCTACACAGAACTGTGGATGCAACAACAAGGATATTCTTTTTTGTACGTTTTTGAGGATATCTATATGAAAAATTAATTTTTTGAAAGGAACTAAACTGGGTAAGGTAGAGCTCAACAGGCTCTATGACATGAATAAAAGTAGTTTCTTTTTAATTTAACGATTGTTCTAAAATCTGCTAAAGCAATGTCAAAAAAGGAAAAAAAAAAGTACCCAGAATTTTTTATAGAACTACAAAACATGTAAGTTTTAATATTAAAAAATGTTAGTATAACTTAATTCTTGTAGAGATATGAAGGCTCAAAGTTTTAATTTTTAGCAATAAAATACCTGTAAAAATCTGAAACATTAGGGCCAAAAAAGCTATATCAACTGCTAAAAATGAGGTATTTCCAAATACCTGTTTTTGGATTAAAGTTGAACATCTCAGGTACATTGGTATATAATTTTGTATTGGTGTCATTCAGCGAAAAAAAAAGTTGAGCAGGGATGAAAAGTCTGGTGCCAGTTTTTACCCGTTTTTAGGACTTTCGTGCGATATAAAATAAATGCAAAACAAATAACTTAATGCGATTAGTTTAAATATATTTAGTAGTATCTAAAGTATATCTCAGAAAGCGTATAGCATAGGGTTAAAATGCATCTGTATTAGAACGAGAATTATAATAATATACGTATTCTCAACAATTTATATTTTGATTAAATTAAAGATAATTTGCCTCTTTTTGATACCAGTTGAGAAGCTGGTAAAGTACTTAATCTTTTTATAATAGTTATGTTTTTAAATGCAATGTACTCGGACACGGTATAATGGATTGTAAAAGATTTTTTTATTAGAGGTTAAACGTGCCTTTTACCATGCAAAATGATGTTTTATTATACACAATTGAATCTGAAATGGCAACTTAAACTGGGCATTGTCTTGTCTGTTACGAACTCGCTACTAATTTTCAGTATTTCTTGTGTGTACCATTAAATTTAACTCAAAAGAAGTACCGCATTTGCGAAACTGTATATATTTCGTTTAGAAACTTATGAGTCTAAGAAAAAAGGCAAAAAAGGCAAAAAAAAAAAAAAAAATTGAACAGCCTATATTTGAAATCTTAAAACGTTTGTACAACGAAAAACAATCTTGAAATTGATCGTTTTGAAATTGGAAACTGTTGCATATAAATTTAAATCTATTTATAAAAACTGGTAATTTAACTGATATTTTTACTTATGTTCCCGCTATTTTAGGTTAATATAAAATGCATAATGTTGTACAGAGCAACAGCAATTCTAGACTTTCGTTGAGGTCCCTGATATACTTTTTTTTTTTTATTAACCAATTAATATAAAAATCAATTACAAACACAAAAAGAATAATATTACAAATATTTTTGATTTTTAATAAATTTTATGAAATGTGTGTATATATAATATTTAACTGGTAGGAAAATTATACTATGTATATATAATGAAATAGAATATTGTGATGGTATTAAAATAAAAAGGGAAAACAACAAAAAAGAGAATCTATAAGTGTATATATAAAATTTTAGGCTTCGTGTCTATTTAATCTACTAGTATTATTATTATTATTGCTATGTTGATTAAAGGAAGAAGATCTATTGAGCCATGAACCAATTTTTCCTGTTAATTTTGATACAGATCCTCTACGACGATGATGAGTAGCCATAGAAGCAGATCTTGATATATTAGGTGTAGGTTGAGATAAAAAGGTTTCTTTTTGTTGATTTTGTATTTGTGGAATGTCGTCGTATTTAGCCATTTTAGATGCAATGGGTGTTGGTATATTTGATGTAGTATTAGTAGTAGAATTAGAAGTAGGAGTAATAGCACCAGTGCCATTACTATAACTATGACTGTTGATGTTGATAGCACTGATATCAATTGTATGAGCTGTTTGGCGAGATGTTACTGTAGCAATTGACATGCCTGGTGGTAATTGTTGGGAGTTTCTATTGCCAGTAGCAACAACAGGAGCCAATTTAACCGCACCAGGAGCATCACGAGGAGGTGCCATAAAAGTATATTTGTAATCTTTAGGTGGTACAGGTGGTGGTACTTCATCATTTACTACTTGTTTGGCAGAAGAAGGTGGCTCAACAATTGTAACCGTTGTAACTTCTTCTTCGCTGGTGTTTTGATCGCTCATAGTATTAGTAGCACTAAGATTGCTGGTCTTTTTATTCAAAGTTCTTGTCGAGTTTTTACGGAAAACAGCGTGTGATAACTTGCGAAACAATGATTTACTTCCACCTGTAGCAGATGGCAATACTGGTTGCTGCTGTTTATCTGTAACGGATAAATTTTCTACATTGTAAGTGCTATGGAAGCTTTCGTTTGGCGAATTAGATGTTGTATTTTCCCTATCATCAGTAGAATGAGAAGGTGTTGGTAACCTACTAGTGTTAGCAGATGATGATGAGTTGTACATGATAGGATCAACTTCGACATGCTTAACATCTTCAACTCGTTGAGGTGGTGAAGGAGGTGCGGATATATGACTGGCACTATTCTTTTGTTCATCAGGAAGATGATGTGTTGATAATGAAGAACGAAGCCAGCGTTGAATACGACTAAGATAGTTTGTAGACCCAATAGCAGCAGGTTGTGAAATGAATCCTGACATACTTCCATTACCAGGTAACTTAAACCCAGAAGTTGGGGGAGGTATAACAGGAGTATGACTGAGAGGAACTTCAGTGAGTAATCTCGTTTCATTTGTTGATGTGTGTTCATCAGCGGCAACCAAAGAAGCTTGACTACTACGAGCAGAAGAATAACCACCCATCGATTCAACAGACGCTTTTCTGGATAAACTTGAACGAATTGGCACACGATGTTGATGAGATTCATACTCGGTAGCAGCTAATTTTTCAGATGCTAAATAATACAAAGACAAAAATGGATGATATGCAGCAGGAACAGATTGTGGATCATCATAAACAATACCAAAGTTAATTTCACCATAATTGAGTGGTGGAGTAAGTGTCTTTCTTGCATGACATTCTGAAATATGTTTCATAGCATCATGGTATACTGGAGACTGAATAATCAAAGTAAGTCTACGTTCAATTTCATCGGGTGTGCCCAAATTAAACCCCTGAGACATTCTTTCAATCACCTTTGAATTTAATGGTAAATTTAAAGGTCTTCTTGATGGAGGCATATAATTGTTGATAGGAGCAGCGTCTTTATTCATCCAAGGATGATGGATAATATCAGTCATTATAATACGTTGAGATGGATCAGTAATAAATATACGAGATAATAGGTTTTTACATTCATCACTTAAATGAGCGGGATAAGTAACTTGTCCTCTTTTAATCTTATCATGGAGACCAGGCATGGATTTATCATCAAAAGGAACAGAGCCAGTTGCCATAACATAAATGACAACACCTAAACTCCAAACATCTACTTCAGGACCACTGTAAGGTGTTGCTTTTAGTAATTCTGGAGCAGCAAAATAGAGAGAGCCACAGTAAGTTGTAAGTTGACGCTCTGGACAAAATAGATTTGATAAACCAAAATCGATAATTTTGATATGTCTTCCAGATTTATCAATCATAATATTTTCAATCTTTAAATCTCTGTGTACAATTGAATTTCTGTGTAAATAATCCAATGCACTAACAATTTGTCTAGAAAACTGTCTAGTTCTTCTATCTGAGAGTCTTTGTCTTTTTACAATATAGTGTAATAATTGACCACCGTTGACATAATCCATCAAAATGTAGAAATATGGACCCTGTAAAACTAAATCTTTCATGCCAACAATATTTGGATGTTTCAGCAGCATCATAATATGTGCTTCTCTAATTGTTCGAACTTCTCGATTTTCTTCTCTTGCTTTTTCTTTAGCTATTTGTTGAATTGATTTTCCATTCGTATGATGATTTGGTGAATTTAATATTTGTAAATTGGCTCTGGGAACAATTTTTATAGCAATCTAAGGTTATTTTTAGATATTTAATTATTTATTTTTTATTTTTAATTGATTTTGTAACTCTCACCTTTTCACCAGTAACATTATGTGTAGCTAATTTCACTTTACCCATACTTCCTTTACCAATACTTTGTTGTAATGTATAATTTCCAATCATTTTTATAGGAGCAGATCTTTGTTCTCTTGATATTGATTCATGTTTAATGATATCTGATTGATGTTGTTGCTGTTGATGTATAATTTCAGCTGCCATGTTGTATGGTCGAAGCAGAAATGGTTAATAAAAAAATAAAAAAAATAAAAAGTAAACAAAGAGGAAGAAGAAGAGGAAGAAATAATAGAATAAGCAGGTGTTGATATAATCAATGAATAACCTTTCTGAATTGAGGCAATCAACGCGTGACAGAAACTTTGTGATGCTGGATCTCTCTTTTAGATTTGTTATTATCGCCACCTAAATAATAAAAACACATTCTTTTTCAATTAGATATTGATACAATAACCATTAAATTGGCATTATTCTGACAAATGTTATATTTATTCAAAATATTATCGAGGCATTCATCTCAATTCACTATATTTTCCTTTTATTTGACTCAAAAACTTTAGAAAATAAACAATTTAATTTTGTCGTTACACCATCTCGGACATAAATTCACAACGTGGGCAACACCAATTTTTATACGTATACAACACTTATATCAAAATACTATAGAACACTTGACATGTTGTGTACCATTTATATATCATAAATAGAGGATGTCAGCATGATTTGATTCCTCTTTCCCGGTTCTCGATATTTCAAAAAACTGAACTGGGATCTTCGTTTCATTACTACTTTTTTTTTTTTTTTTTTTTTTTAACATTAAATCCCAGTTATTTATTCAGCGCAACATGATATTTACCCCCTTTTTAACTCTCCTTGAATTTTGTCGTCATGGTAAACCTGATTTAATATTCCAACAAGAAAAAAAAAACGTGGAGCATCTTGTGCAACAAATACCCATCTTTCTTAAATGTTTAATGTAAATCGCCTATTAAATAGATCATCAAAATGTTGGCAGGTGCATCGTTTTGGTAAATTGAAATGATGCGCTTAGATTTCACTAATATTTTTTTTTCACCTAGTTAATGTCTCTTGGATGAATGAATAAATTATAGATAAAATATTTATTGAGTTTGTGAAGAGCAATAGTAAACTCAATAATTTATTGAGAAATATATCTTGCACATGTATTAATTTTACATGGTTCATTACTTATAAAACATTATCATTATTCATCATAATTGAAATCTCCAATTAACAACATGTATAGTTGACGCTATTTAATGAAAGCATACATTCATCATCATACAGGTTGTGTCACAAAAGATTGTTGTCAAAATATACATAGTTATTCCTAGCAAATAAACAAACAGGATAATCAATTTGCAGTTGAGAGATTGGTTGGAAGTCCAAGCATGTTTAATTGCTGCAAGATCTAGCTTTTTTAAGGTAAAGCCTGCGTTACAATATGTAATTTCAAGCATATGAAAGCTAACTTGATTGTTCTTAAACTTGAAAATAATAAAAAAAAAAATGTGTGTGCTCTCATTAAATACCAAGTTACTAGATTTATTTGTGCTATAATCACGAAATTTCATACTAATAGAAGAGTCGAGAACATGGAAGAAATCAGAAAACAATTAGCATTCGTGAATTGAAAAGATATATTGTGAGTATATTAACAAAAAAAAAAAAAAAAACTTAAATAAATATGCTATTCCATTACTTGCATATCAAGATTAATGATAAGAGAGCAAAAGATAACTTAAGAAAATTGATCAATTTAAAAGAGAAAAACCCAAATTGTTGGTTTCTTGAAGAGTTCTCTTAATTTCTACCATTTGATAAATCTAGTGCGAAATAACATAGGCTTCTGTAATATCTGAGTAGTAATACATCGAATATTTCATTCATTTAATGAGCATCATGTCAATTTAAAGGACATTCTCCTGTGTTAGCGGGGATTTAAAATCAAAAGTGTTGTGGGGGATTTCGATTTTGGAGTTTAACATTTCAGGAAAAAAAATTGACCTTTAAAAAGTTTTTACAGTAAATACTCATTAGCTTTAATATTAAAACACTTTAAGTGAAACTATACTATTTTTAATAATCTATTTGAAAGTATTTTTTATTTTTGTAACTTTCAGCAAAAGTTTTTTGTAAACTTCCTTAATGTAGTATTTTGGTTTTTGAAGGAAAAGTCAAAATATCTGGCTTGTAACCTCAAAATAAATGCTACTGAAATAAAAATGTCAATTTTTTAAAAATATAGCTTCAGCAAATGTCTTAACAAAAAGTTTTTTTTTAAGGTGAAAAATTGAAATTGGTAAAAAATGAAATTTTTGACGAGGGTTCATAAGGGAAAAATCGAGGCAAAATCAATTAAAAAAAAAAGTTGAGAAAATGCATTAAATTGAATATATTAAACGACAGCTTTCGTTTGGTAAGCTTCTCTGCGCTAGAAATAGACTCAAATAGCCAGAATGTAACATACAAGTGTACAAATATGCCAATTTAACAGTTTACTGGTATATAATTTGCAATTATTTAACATTCTTTATATTAATAATTGTATTTAAAGACTTTATTCTGTAGCTTTCATTTTATTTTTATTTTATACTAGAGAAGACTGTGGTACAAATAAAACATATTGGCCAGTGCTGATTTATTTGAGTCCAATGACAATCGCTTTATCAAAAATTAGGTTTAAACCCAATAACTTTTTTCTTCAATGCTTCGTTCATTGCTCAAATGAAACATCTTGTCACGGTAGCTTAAACGTATAATATATATTAAATAATAAGCTCTTAGTCTTTGGAAGATTGCATGAGCAGCAGTAATAGTATTAGATGTGAATAGAAAAGTAAAACAAAGGGTCGAAAACGTCCATCTCCGCTATTCTTAATACACGCTTATCTAAATAGTTTACATAGCACAAATTATTGTGAAAATTAGCTAAATTAAAGTATTAGAGATGAGTAGATGTGAAAAGGCTTTTTTTTTTTTTTTTTTTTTTTTTTTTTTTTGCAATTATTGAATAAATTTGTTAATTTGAATGTTTCTGAAGCGGTATTTTAATAAAAATCAGGTACGACCACATAATAACAGATCAGCAAACGAATTTATTTATTGTAAAGCTGTACATAATTTGTCAAGTGTAGACAAAACACTATCGACATTTGGTATAAAATAATTTGCTTCCGTGCTTCTTGTACCTACCGTACAAGTAATAACTTTTTGAAGACTCTTTTGTTTCTTTAAAAAGCTAAACATTTCTTCATCTGAGCGGTCATCACCAATGGATAAAACAAAGTCAGGGTTTGTTTCCTGTAAAATTCGATTAGCAATGGAACTTTTGTTAATGTCATGTGGAATCACTTCTATAGTGGTATTTCCAGCTACTGCATGTACTGCAAAATTCTTATTTACTGAATCTGCAATGTGGTTTTGGCATTCAGCAGCTTGCCAGGAACTTTTGTAATGCATAAAGTAAGAAATAAAACAAGTTAATTTGAGATTACGTGATTAAATTGTGTAAATTTACTTACACATATTGTGAATCTGCACCTTCTGAGGTTCGATAATGCTAAATAAATTATTGAATTATATGTTTAGTATAATGGAGCGATGCTGTTAGTACTGCATATATTTTTGTTTACCCAAACTATAGAAGTATCTTTGGATTCTACATACGCACCAGGAGTACGTTCTGTATAGTATTGGAAGATCTGTGTCAACAAAAATTATCAATAAAATGTGATTTTAAATTGAGGTAATGAATGATTTACCTCTTTTACTGTAGGTTTCCAACTAAAATCAATATTATCATATACTTGTTGCCAGTCTTCCCCTTGAGACTTAATATAAAAACCATTTTCAGCACTAATCGATATGCATTTAGTACATTCAATTTTTTTTTTTTTTTTTTTTTTTTGAACGTAGAAAAAAGAAAAAAAAAAAGAAACTAACCTGAGACCTAGACCAGGAATGCATCCTAAATCTGTTTCTATATTAATTTTTGTTCTACCAGAAATTACATAAACTGCATTTCTTGGATCTGCTGTAAGCTTAGTTAGGATATCCAAAATACGACTCAAATCTTCAGAACCAGGTGGCTTTCCATGAGGAATTAAGGTGCCACCATAGTCAAATAAGAATCTGGAAGGGTTGTTAATGAAATGAAATGCCTGTATTGTCAATAAAGTAATATCTTACAATCTTTTTTGGCTTTTACTGCATGCTTCGGCTAAAACATCAGATTTTAACTTTGGTAAATGTACGGAAAATCGACGTCCAGGTGTATTATGCACTTTTGATAGACGAGCAATAAAGTTAGTAGCAAAGTTTTGAGCAGAATTTGTTTCAATGCTCTTGTATAATTCCTTCCATCTGCCTATTTTTTCTTCCTCTCCCATAGAAAGGGCTTCGTGTATAGCATCACCCACTTGCTATGAAGGAAAAATTATTACATTATATTGCCAAAAGGAAACAAAAAAAAAAAAAAAAAAAAACTTACTCGATAATCCCATGGATTTACTCTAACCGAAGCACCAAAACTTCCATAAGTACCCGTAAATTCACTTAAAATCAATGGATTATGAGTCTCTCTTTGACATACAATATATTCGTGAGATGTTAAATTCATGCCATCTCTTAGAGGAGTCAATAAACAAGCATCGGCGCAAGTCAATAAAGCCAAATACTGAGAGAATGAAATATCTTGATGCAAGAATACAATTGGTTGATATGAAATATTACTAAATTTTGAATTGACACGAGAAACAACATCAGAAATATGTGCTCTTAATTCATTTTGCTCAGATGTAGATAATGCAATTTGAATCAAAACTACTTCACCACGCCATTCAGGATGTCGAGTTAAGAATTGTTCAAAAGCAAGTAACTTTTGACGTACACCTTTAATGTAATCCAACTTGTCCCGCGCTACAATAAGCTTTTTATCAGCATATTTTTCTTTTAGCTTGGATACCCATTGTGTTACTAAAGGATCCGAGATTTTTTTGTTCAATGCGTTAATATCAATGCCGATTGGATGGATACCAACCGAACAATAATGTGTGTCTAATTGAATACCCGAGGGTGTTGCATCTACGGAAAGAATACGTGCACACGTTTGAAGAAAATGGCGAGCAAAGGAATAAGTCTGAAAGCCAATAACATCCGATTGTAACATGGCTTCTAATAATTGCTTTCGAGCTATATATATATATATAAAAAAGGAAGTAATCGAAATTAGTCATTACTAATTGATGTAAAGAGAGATGTTTATCATTACGTGGTAAGCATCTAAATAATTCAGAACTAGGAAAAGGGATATGTAAAAAGAAACCAATAGTAGCATTAGGGATTTTCTCGCGAATTAAACCAGGTACAAGCATTAAATGATAATCATTGATCCAAACTATTATAACCATTATTGAGTATTTTGATTTAAAAAGATAGACGCTATACTTACTAATATCACCTTCTTTATAATTCTCGATAATTGTATCAGCAAATTGTTTATTTAATTCTTGATAAGCTTTATAAGGGCCATCTTGAGACATCATATTTTGTGGATCATCTTGAACTATATAATGAAAATAAGGCCAAAGCACTTGTTTACAATATAAATTATAATGTCCATCAAATACACTATCGGAAGGCATAACAGGGTATGCATTGTGTTTATCAGTAAATGTTGCATGAATTTCATCTCGAGTCTTTTTAGATAAGGGATCAGTTGGCATTCCCAATGTGCCAACCCAAGCCAAATTATTTAACTGATCTTGAATAGAAAAAAGCGCATTATTGAGACCAATATTACCACTACTACATGGTTTCACTGACCATGGTGCATCTGCAAATACTTGTGCACTATCTAATGATGGTCTTCTGCTTTGAGAGGGTATGACAGATAGCAAAGGAGTCAGTTTACGAATCTCTTCTTCGCGTTGTTGCTTACTACGCGGTTGAACCAGCTGTTCGGGTTGAGTAAAGTCAAATAGTTCATCTTTTGTCTGTTCATCTTCTTTAAGTTGATGCTTTGCTAAACTCTGTAACAAATTTGGTATGACTGTTGGAGTATCAGCAGTTGCTGGTGTAGTAACAATGCGTTTCTTCTTTTCTTTAACGTGAAAATCAACAGTGTACGGTAAAAATAATGTAGCTACTACTACTCTTTTATCAGTAATTGCTCCAGCCATTTTAAATGATGAAACAATTAAAATGTATAATAATTTTTTAGGTCTAGTAACCCTGGCAACTACTTTTTTAGGGTTTGGCTGGGCTTTCTGCAGCCCAAATTAGGGGAATCTCAAAACTAAATCTCCTTTTCTCACACAGCAATTCCACGGATGTTCAATTAAAATGATGTCAACAAATATAATACTCTCAAAGAAAACAGGAATTCAAGTTGCCGTAACATGGCGAAAAGCGGATTCAATTTAGATGTAAGAAAAACAAAATGCGGGGTAATTGTAAATGCTTACATTTACGTTTTTTTCGATCTGGTTTTCATAGTAACCCAACGGTAAAAAAAAAAAAAAAAAAAAAAAAAAATCATGTTGCCATGGCAACATTAACAAATATATCTATAATCTTTTGTTTGATCTAGCATACTTTCATCAAAATAAAATAAAAAAACATGAAGAATAAAATCGAAATAATCTTCACATGTCTAGAGATAAATAGGTATAATCATAAAGAAGCTATTATTTTTCAATAATTCAAAATACTTCTCATGTGAAAATATATCTGCACTGGAACGTTGGGAGCAAAGCAAGTTAACCGATTCGTTCCTTAAAATGAAAATGCGCGGGGTGGTCGGTTATTCTATTAGATTATAATAACTTTCTCACCCAAAGAGAAACTCTTAAAACTTTAAAACCCCAAACTTTCCCTTTTCATTTTCACTTTCTTTTTTCTTTTCTTTACTCTTTTCGTAAATAAAGAAACAATATATATAAATAAAATGGTCAAAGTAACTGTATGTGGTGCCGCTGGTGGTATTGGTCAACCCCTCTCTTTGCTCTTGAAGCAATCTGAACTTATCACTCATTTATCACTCTATGATATCGTCAATACTCCTGGTGTTGCTGCTGATTTGAGGTAAAATTTGGATGAGAGAAAATTTCTTGTTTGTTACAAAAACTAATCACAAATCTGGGATGCTTTTTTATAGCCATATTAACACTCAGTCTAAGGTAACTGGTCATGTTGGTGCTGCTCAACTCGAAGAAGCTATCAAGGATTCTGCCATTGGTAAATTATAAGAAAACGAAATCAAAATTACATTTTACACTTACTAATTGATAACGAAATTTGTAGTTGTTATCCCTGCTGGTGTCCCCAGAAAGCCTGGTATGACTCGTGATGATCTCTTCAAGATCAATGCTGGTATTGTCCGTGATCTTGCTGTTGCTGCTGCCAAGTTTGCCCCTAAGGCTTTCATGTGTATTATCTCTAACCCTGTTAACTCTACTGTTCCCATCGTTGCTGAAGTTTTTAAGCAATTCAATGTCTATGATCCTCGCAGGTTAGTTTTTTTTTTGTTGTTGTTTGCCTATTTGTTTGTTTGTTTTAAAATTAGAAACGGATTATAACTTTAAATTCAAATCAATTATAGAATCTTTGGCGTTACTACTCTTGATATCGTTCGTGCCTCTACTTTTGTTTCAGAATTAATTGGTGGTAGCCCCAGCACTCTTCGTGTTCCTGTTGTTGGTGGTCATAGTGGTGTCACCATCTTGCCTTTATTGTCTCAAGTCGAGGGTACTAACAAGCTGAGTGAAGAACAAATTGAAAAGGTAACCAACCGTATTCAATTTGGTGGTGATGAAGTTGTTAAGGCCAAGGATGGTGCTGGTTCTGCTACCTTGTCCATGGCATTTGCTGGTGCTCGTTTCGCCTTGAACATTGTTGATGCTGTTGTTGCTGGTAAGACTGGTATTGTTGAATGTACTTATGTTGATCTTGAGGCTGATGCTCAAGGTGCCAGTGGTGTTAAGAGCTTGATCGGTAATGAACTTCAATTCTTCTCTGTTCCTGTTGAATTAGG
Organism: Mucor plumbeus; assembly: GCA_016758945.1. NCBI lineage: Eukaryota > Fungi > Mucoromycota > Mucoromycetes > Mucorales > Mucoraceae > Mucor > Mucor plumbeus. The sequence goes on from JAEPRC010000228.1 coordinate 51,187, forward strand.
CGCTGAGGGTGTCAAGAAGATCTTGCCTATTGGTGAAATCAATGAATTTGAGCAAAAGTTGTTCTCTGCTGCTACTTCTGAATTGAAGGGTAACATTGTTAAGGGTTCTACCTTTATCACTGAAGGTTCCAAGTTGTAAATTCTCAAACATCATATTAAAAAGCTGCATATAAATATTTATCTCTCTCTTTCTTCTTTTCTCTCGCTTCTTCTTCCCGACTATTTATACCAAAATATTAAACTTTGTCTAAATACAAATATTCAGTTTTATTTCTTGTGAACAATTATTTATAAACATATTTTATTGTACTAGAAATATTAGTATTATCATTAACGTTGCACGAACACACTGTCCCAAAATATGTCGAAACGTCGCATAAAATAACTTCTTTGGATGTATATTTGATCGATTTTTCAAAACAAAAAATTTCAGTACAAAACTGGTTATCAAAAATTGCCTATAAACCATATAATTTATATTAGTGTTTCTTCTGCTTTTCATAAAAATCCTTCAAAACCAAAAACAAGGGGTATTTTTATGTAGAAAATTTGCACACCGACGCAAAAACTGGATTTTGCGAAATTGTTTATTTTGCAAGAAAATGTGAGTTAAACAACGCTTTTTTTCAAAACAGAAAATGATTTAATTTTGAAAATGTACTTTAAAATGCTAGCAGCTATTCTGATTCTCCTTGAAATTACAAAAAGTAGCGGAAAAAAACTTTGAAAAGTAGGGAGCCTATTTTTTTAAGGTTTGCAGTTGATGAACCAACAATAATATCAATGAATAGAATATTCGGCAACTTAAAAAAAGAAGCCAATACATCGATTACAACCAAATTGTTTCTTAAGGTTTATAAACTTAAACTTGCCAGTAATTGCTAGGATAAAAAGCGATTATGGCAAGGCAACGAAAGATTTTTTTTTTGTTTAGTTTATTTTATTTTCCATTTGATTTGATAGCGTTATTATTAATATTATTATTATTTGGTTCGTCAGATATCGCTAGTGTTAAGTTGTTTGTAGCTGCTGTGAGTGCTTGAACAGATGTATTATTTCGACTACATTTTAAACCATACAAATAACCACTGTAAAGTTTTAAAAAGCTTAGTTGATTATTCAGTGTAATTGCTTTCCTGTTCTTATACTTACAGATATTTCTGATCATCAATTCTATCTTCAAAGAACATTTGTCTCATTTTGAAAAAGGTGGTACAAGTCAATAAACTATCACTACCAGCTTGATGTTGAGGACCAATCCTTGCCACCTATTATTATAACTATTTAATGCAAAATTCAATAAAAAAAAAAAAGAAAAAACAAACCTGTAAATCATCTGCAATGTCTTGTAAACCGCCCTTTAAATTTTTACAACTTTTCATTAAATATTTAATATCATATATACATGGGAAATAGGTTTGCAAAAGTTCAAAAAATTCTGTTTCATCGGCAGGCATAACTGAGCATGTTAATACTTTCAACAGGTATCCAAAATCGTAACCACTGTGAAAGGAAATCCATTTTACATCATCCAATAGAACAAAACCTGAACTGATCAATAGTTCGCCAAAATGCTCTACATCAATACCATATTCCTCGTGTTTTTTAAAATCAATGCCTGACTTGGTTAACAATTCAATCGAGTCTTGTGCATACATATCGTCTCTGAATATTATTTGTTAGTTTGTTAGTTTTTATAAAATTAAAAAGAGATTTAAAAATGATTCCTTACGATAAATTAAACTTGAAATTGAATTGCCAAGTGCAAATATTACCAGGCAAATTACCATATTGATCGGCAAAAGTAACACCTAATTGAATGATTTTCAACAAGTCTACGTTGCATCTCAGAGTTTGATAGTGATAGTCTGAAGAGGTTTTGAACGTGCCAATAGGTCTTGCAACTACACCAGGAAACTCGGTATCCTATTTTTATCATGTATTTAGATGGACGAGCATATTAAAATCCTCTTTTATTTTTTCTAACCATAGCCAAGTATGGATATTCTTCTACTAAATCACGAAGGTAGGCCATTTCCTCTTCTAAATTTTCAGCCCACACTTCCTTGATATATTTTGCGTCGTTAACTGGCATTCTTATTCTATAACGTAATATAAAGAAACTAATTTTTGTTTATCAGTGCAATAAAAATTTAAAATAGGAAAAAAGAAAGAAACTAAAAGGAGCTCTTTATTATTTGTTCTCCCTTTTGCCTTTTTTTTTGTGTAAGTGATATTATATTGCGAGTGTATTCAGGTAGTATGTGGTGTGTGTGTGTGTATGTGTGGTGTGCTTCAATTTTTTCGTTCACTCGACGTCATATAGTACGTGACTCCTGACAGTAAGGTATTTTAACATGCGCATTACTTTAGGATTCATGATCTGATAAAGCTTCTTTATGCAATTCATCATTCACCATAAGGAGGGTAAAATAAAGGCTTTAAATTAGTTGAAAAGTCGAGGAAAATTGATTGAAAACAATCATCACAAAAAAAAAACAAGTTTTAATGCTGCTGTATGATGTATAATTTAAATTCCTGATTTAACCTTGATGAAAATCACCATAGAAATGGTATAAAAACCAAAGCTATTATGCTTAATTTCAATATAGTCTTTTGTTTCAAAAAATGAGATTAGTAGCTGGTATAGCCATGGCTTTGTTTGTATTAGCCATTCTTTTGTCTGGAAAAGAGAAATGGATTTTTGTTTTGATGTCTACCATCCAAGTAAAAGTCTTTCATGTTAGATTTAGTACTTTTATAGTTTACATATTTGCATGCGCTTACAATATATGTAAAAATAGGAACTGCGAAGAATTCATTTAACCGTTAGTAATGAACATCTCGAAAAAAAGCAGATATGTCTTGATTGGTAAATAAACTATGTATATACTTCTTTTACATCTTTAACCGGGATGACAATGTATAGGTTGTTATTTGTTATTGCTTTTATTTGCTTAATCGATGTGCAATGGCCTGGTAACGCAAATTTGTTCATATGGTTTATGCTCTATTCCCAATGTAAGCTAGCATAATATATACTTTATTAATATTGTAGTATAATCTGAAACGTAGGGTTTGCTTTTTGGGTTATATTCGCATTAAATCGGGCCAGCTCAAGTTTGAAATTGGGTCAGCGAATTGCGCATCAGTCCTGGATTCATCTCTCTATCCTTTATACTTTAATACAACCCGCAATAATTCAATGGAACATTACCAGAGGTGGATTGTTTTGGTTTATTTTTCCTTGCTTTTTAGTTATATGTAATGATTCAGCTGCTTATTATTGTGGCAATCGTTGGGGCAAAATAAAACTAATTGGTTTGAGCCCAAACAAAACTGCCGAAGGCTTTATTGGTGCGCTTTTTATTACTGTCTTGTTTGGCTACATAGTGAGTGCTTTACATTCGTGTATACATAACAATGTTAAATATTAATGTATACATTTAATGAAGCTCTCAGGTTTGCTCTGTAATTTTGATAGGCTGATTACTGTCACCGTAAGTCTCTAAATTATGTATTGTAGTCTCTATGTATTAACAGACGTTTTTATTAGAACGCAGGAATATACGAAAATATAAGATTTCATGGGGTCGTAATGGCATTATATGCTTCAATCTTTGCCCCATTTAGTGGTTTCTTTGCCAGCGCTCTTAAACGAGCAGCTGAAATTAAAGATTTTGCTGGTTGGATTCCTGGTCATGGAGGAATTACAGATCGTGTTGATTGTCAGTTATTTATGGCCATCTTTACGTATGTCTATTACAGCTATATTACCCAGTCGTAGCATGTATACATGTTCAATAAATTTTTCGCATTATTGTTACTCAATGATTTGGTCTTTTACATATACACAATTGAATAGTAATTGCCTATAAAAAAGATACATATTAGAGTTAGTAATTCCATGAAGAGAAATATTTGTCAAAGTACATATATATCTATTTCTCAAAATCTAAAACTTTCAGCCTGTTTTATAGGCCAACAATATTCGTTGATTTCAACCATTTTCCAGTTCTTTAAATAAAGCACAATAATATAAAAAAAAGTATTAAAAATACCTCAAATGTTACTGTTAGCTAATTAAATTAAGATATATTATTTATATATTTATTGCGCGTTAAATGCAACTTCAAATTCAATTTTGACCCATTATTTGATTTTATAAAACATTTCCAAAGAATATCCGAAATTCTCCATACAAAATAGTTTAAAAAAGTGCTTTTTTTATTTTCCCATTTTTACAGCAATTCGGGGAGGCCAAAGTAGCTGCAATTCTGTGTATTAACACTAGACGTGTTTATCATTGCAATGGGAGCTCATTTAGATTCATATTCGGCGAGAGCTGGTGAGCTTACTAACCTTAGTACCTTTGTAAGTGGAAAACAGCAGGCAACCAACTTTTTTTTTCAAATGTACTAAATGCCCAATAACTCATGGAAGCTGGTATTTGAGATGCATATAGTATCTACTCATACCTGCAATCTCTATTAGAGTGACAGCTTACTAGGTGTAATATTAATAATGGTTGCATCTTTAACTATTTTCAATAAGAGTGTGCAGCAAGCTATAGGTGCACATTGACGATAATTTTTTTTAACACATAGTAAGTTGTGGTCGTTACCCTTTGAGAGGGCTGTACCCAAAATGTGCGTCTGCTTTTATGTAGAGTTAAAAGTTATCTGGATTCAAATTCGGCGAAATATAGAGTTTTTGTAGTCAATTTTTTACAGTTGTAAAAAGTAGGTTTCAGACGTTTCTTGGGCTATTTTGCCCAACATTTGATAAAATTACATCAAACTATCAATCAAAATGTACCTCTTCTCTATGGGCAGTTGCTATTTGTTCGAAAATAGAAGAGTTAATACTGGAATATAAGTGCATTGGCTACTGGATCATTAACATGAGCCAATTGATCTAAAATACTAAAATTGATTGAAAAAAGTTGAGTGCCAAAATCGACGTGTTATTGAGTTGCCACAAGATTTAAGATAAATATTGTTGCAAGAAAAATTGTATAATTTAAAATGAAGAGAACTTTAGAAAGTAAATCACACACAAAAACTAAAAAGCTTTATCATAAGATGGAAAGCATCTCTTTATATCCAAACTTCTTTAATTATGACTAATCTAAATAAGTATATATTTTGTATATATCCAATCAAACCTATGTGATGCAACAATCTCGCATTCCACGACATTAACTGAGCTTTATAACATATTACACAGCAATACAAAACATGTCTTACTAAACTGTGCCATAATTTTAACTAAGATGCCTACACAGAATTGTGGATGCAACAAGCATGTCCATCTAATAAGAAAAATGTGCTCATATGAGAGCATCGATGCTCTCAAAAACTCATCCTGGAGACCATAGTGATATCCTCAGTTTTGCTTCCAAAAAAAAAGACCAGTAAACCCCCGTCCCAAATTTTAAATTTGAAAAAAAGTTGACAAAATCCTTATTTTTTCCACAAAAAATGCAGCTAACAGGTTATCAATAATAGCTAGATTGATAGATAATTTTGTTGAGTATTATATCAAACTTATAAATTTAAAACATGTTTATAAAAGCTATTGTATATATATAAAAAAAACCTCTAAAATTTCAATGGATTTTCACGTAATATTAATATGAAACATTTGTTCAAACTTTATTTTGCCATATGAAGAATGCAAAACTGCGCAGAAACTATTTAATGCACTATAGCTTAACTTGTTTTGTAGTTAATGACCCATTGGACAATTTTATTTTTTGAATCACTTTTAGGTCAATTTCTCAAATTGATTTGGGGCTCAGTTAGTATTGCTTTTAAGCTGTAATGTGAGGTGTGAGTAATTATTTTGTTTATCTCAACAAAAAATCAGTATTTTTGATGAAACAAAGACGGCAGAGCAGCTTCAAATAGTATCTATTTTGTGACCAAAGCAAAATAACTGTTGCATCACAGTTCTGTGTAGGCATCACAAAATATAAAAATGATTCAATAGTTAGCTCAAAGTCACATAATAAAAAGTTATTAGTTTACGGTCACAAATAATCTAAACATAATTTTACTGTTCTTTTTTAAGAATTTGCAACAAATCAAT